>PVKS010003392.1:0-104389 GCA_004027875.1 Aplodontia rufa | reverse complement strand
GTCATTTTTGTTTCCCTATGATTTTATTTTTTCCCCCAGTTTTATGAAGAATGGCATTGATTGTTTTGATGGGGATTGCACTAAATCTGTAGATTGTTTTCATTAATAGGACCATTTTAACAATATTAATTTTGCCAAACTATGAACAGGTGAGGTCTTTCTATCTTCTAATGTCTTCAATTTCTCTCTTCAGTGTTCTGTAATTTTCATCGTAGAGACCTTTCACTTTCATGGTTAGATTTATTCCTAGTTGGGAGCTGGAGTGGTGGCTTGGCAGTTACGGTGCTTGCCTGGCATGTACAAGTAGACAGGTTCAAACCCTACCATCCACAACTAAGTGTTAGAGCAATGAAAGCCATGTGAAAAACTCAATAAAAATTGTTTCTCTCTCTCTCTCTCTCTCTCTCTCACTATCCTTCTCTCTTAAAAAAAAGATTTATTCCTAGTTGTTTAACTTTTTTAAGCTACAGTAAATGGAATTGTTTTCCTGATTTCTTAGCACGCACATTATTGGTGTATAGAAATGCTATTGACTTTTACATGCTGATTTTTGTGTCCTACTACTTTGATGAATTTAAACGTTTTCTCAGGGGACCCTTTAGGGTCTCCTAAATATAGATCATATTGTCTGCTAATCAGGATATTGACTTCCTCCTTTCCTATTTGTAATCCTTTTGTTTCTTTTGCCTAATTGCTCTGGCTAAAATTTCAAGTACTACATAGGAGTGGTGAGAATGGACATCCTTGTCTTGTTCCAGATTAGAGGAAAAACGGGTTTCCCCTATTTAATATGACATTGGCAATGTGTCTTTTGTGTGACACAGTTTCTTTTAAAAGCCTAGAATACACAAAAAGTTGAATTTTATTGCATATAAATTCACTAACCTCCTTTACAACAAACAGAAAAATGCAACTGGAAAGTTTTGTAAGCAACTAAACATTTTTAGATACACTGAATGAAACCCATGGATAAAAAAATTCAATTTATTTCATAATTGGTATGTTTTATTCAATAAAAGTTAAAAGTATACTTTATCACATCTTTATGAAATATGATTCTTGGTTTATTTCAACTCATGATTAATATTTTCTATTTCCTAATCACAATGTGTAAGTTTAAACTTGTGGTAATAAATGTTAGATTTCAACTTAAAACTGTGGGGGGTTATTATTTTAAGAAGCTCATAAGCTCATAAACAAAAATATTTGAGCTCTGAAATTCAAAATTAACTGAAAAATCAATGGCTACATAGTGACCCTCAATGCTATCAAAACTATCTTCTTTCTTCTAATAAATATTTTATAACAGAGTATTAACCTAAAATGGAACTAATAGATGATTCAACCTACATGTATACACAATTTCAAAGCATTAACAAAATATCCTAACTGTATATAAAAAAGAAACAAAACACAATCATTTATAATAAAATAATGGGTATTTCAATATGCAAATGATTAGATGACTATGCATAGAAAACTAAGAAAGGAATCAGGAATAAGGAATGATTAAGTCAGAATTCAAGAGAAATAAGGTCCATCATAAAAATCAAAGGCAGGGGCTGGAGTGGTGGCTCGGTGGTTTTGGCGCTTGCCTGGTATGCAAGAGTACATGTGTTCAAACCCCAGCACCCATGTACACAACTAAGTGTCAGAGCAACGAAAGCCATGTGAAAAACTCAATAAAAACTGATTCTGTCTTTTCTCTCTCTCTCTCTCTTTTTTCTCTCTCACTGTCCTTCTCTCTTTAAAAAAAAAAAATCAAAAGCAGATCAGTAAAGGGACCAGCGGGAGGAATGAGAGGAGGGAAGGGGGATATACTCGGAGATGACATTGACCAAACTATATTTGCATGTTGTGTACATATACCAATATGTAATAGCAAATCCCACCACTATGTACAACCATAACACACCAATAAAAAACATCGAGAAAAAATGATAAGTCAAAAGCCCTTCCTTAATGATAATATCTCAAATACAGTTTAGAGGAGATAAAGCTTAGTGGTAGAGTGCGCTTGCCTGGCATGTGTGAGATCAGCACCACATAAACAAATAAAGGAAAAACAAACCAGAAGAAAAAAACAACTTTTTTTTTTAAAGAAACAGCCACTGTGGGGGGCGCTGGAGCCGTGGCTCAGCAATATCATGCTTGCCGGGCATGTGTGAGGACCTGGGTTCAAACTCCAGCACCACATACATAACTGTTAGAGCAACAAAAACCAGATAAAAAACTAAATAGACTTATTTATGTTCACCCTACACATCTGTTTGGTGAAACATATGCAGAACTCAGGATATCTAAATCATGCAGAACTCAGGACATTTAGTGGATATCTAAAGTGTATTTTCGGTGTCTAGATACAAAGAATAACAGAATAACAAGATAAAATTCCTTCTTTCATGAAATACATTCTTTTTTTTTTTTAAGAGAGAAGGACAGTGTGAGAGAGAGAGAATCAATTTTTATTGAGTTTTTCACATGGCGTTCATTGCTCTGACACTTGGTTGTGTACGTGGGTGCTGGGTTTTGAACATGTGTACTCACCCATGCCGGGCAAGTGCTGTAACTGCCAAGCCACTGCTCCAGCCCCCATAAAATACATTCTTAGTGCAACTGTTCTCACATGGCAGAGTCTAGCATCTGTTGCCCCCAACTATTAAAATGCCAGTAGCCCCTGCCTGTCATCACAACAACCAAGAATGCCCACAAATTTCTAAAATCCCTTTCCAGGGGAAGTCCTACTGCTATATGGAGTCACTAGCCTACAGACTAAAGAAAAAGTACCCTAGCCCACCAGGATCTCCAGCTTCATCAACAGCCACTTATGCCTTTTAAACTTACAAACCTATTTATAGTTTCCTAAATGAACTGCATAATTCCATTGCTTAAGTGTTGACCATCATCCTGAAATATCTTCCAAGTACTCTTCTTTGAGACTTTCCCAGTCCATCTTTCATAATCCTTCACCTAACACATGGCTTTTTAAAGTAGGTAGTTACTTTTCTACCTCCCCCCTTAGGTTGTACATTCCATAACAGAAGGAATTTTATCATGCTTTTTCTTTGTACCTCAACATTGGCAATACATTTTAGATGTCAAAGAAATGTTTTCTCATTGCATAAACAAGGCTGCAGATGGAGGGATTCACATTAAAGGGGAAAAAAAATACTTCACCTGAGCCTACAAGGAAAGACTGGAAAATGAATTTAGGGATGGATTCAGTGATAGGTAAATTTATTTATTTATTTATTTATTGAGAGGGATAGTGAGAGAGAGAGAGAGAATCAACTTTATTTTTCATATGGCTTTCGTTGCTCCAACACTTGGTTGTATACGTGGTACTGGGGTTTGAACACCCGTCCTTGTGCATGCCAGGCAAGCGCCATAACCACTGAAAATTGCTCCATCCCCTAATGATAGATGAATTTAATGGATAGATATAGTGATAGGTAAACGCAACATATTTCAGAGGGGTACAGAGTTTGTTTTTTTTATGCAGTACTAGGTATTGAACACAGGACCTCCTGCATACCAGATAAGTACTTTACCATTGAGCTACATCCCCAGCCCTTTTTATTTTTAGACAGGGTCTCACGAAGTTGCCAAATCTAGTCTTGAACTTGCAATCCACCTGCCTCAAACTCGCGCATAGCCAGGATTACAAGTGTTTGCCACCATGACTGGCTCTATCACAGAGTTCATCTATGCCATGACAAATGTCTTGTGTGTATCTCTTCACAACATCATGGACAGGGTCTGTAACACTCTGCACCCTTTTGGTTATCTACAAACTCAACCCAACCCAGCTTAAAACACTGGTATCAGGGCTAATGCCAAACTAATCTCCTCCCCTCTTCCATTTTAGGCTTGAGTAGTGGCTTATGGAACCTGAAGAGAGGAGAAGACTATGATCCCTTCTATTGCTTCTCCTCTTTCTAGTCCTCTGGAAGTTTCTCTAGAAGGGTTCTAGATCTCCAGCAGTTGAGAACTGGGAGGAAAGGGATGACTGTCTCATTTAATGGTGGCAGTTGCAAACCACTGTTGACTATGGATGACAAGTCATCCCAAACTGTTGTTTCACAGATGTCAAATGCTGGTTCTATTACTGGTCACTTTAGAAGGTCCTGCAGGGCCTCTCTAATGAGTTTTTTTTTTTTTTAAAGAAAGAGAGAGGGAGGGCTGGAGCGGTGGCTCGGCAGTTATAGTGTTTGCGCGGCATGCATGCAAGTACACGGGTTCAAACCCCCAGTACCCACATACACAACTAAGTGTCAGAGCAAGTCATGTGAAAAACTAAATAAAGATAGATTCTGTCTTCTCTCTCTCTCTCTCACTGTCCTTCTGTCTAAAACGAAAGAAAGAAAGATGGACAGTGAGAGAGAGAGAGAGAGAGAGAGAGAGAGAAAGAGTAGTTTTTCATGTGGTCCTCATTGCTCTAACAATTTGTTGGGTACATGGTGCTGGGGTTTGAACCTGCATGCTCACGCTTACCAAGCAAGCACCCTAACCTCTTTTATATATATATATATATATATATATATATATATATATATATATATATAAAGAGAGAGGGATAGTGAGAGAGAAACAACTTTATTTAGTTTTTCACATGGCCTTAGTTGCTCCAACACTCAGTTGTGTACATGGTGCTGGGGTTTGAACCTGGGTCCTCGTGCTTGCCAGGCAAGCGCCGAAACCGCTGAGCCACCGCTCCAGCCCCAAGCACCCTAACCTCTGAGCCTCTGTTCCAGCCCCAACTGAGTTGTATTCTAATGTAGACAATTCTACATCTCTTTCAACCCTCTAGCTTCTGTCTAGCAAGCAGCCTTTTCTGATGGGTCACCAGCTAAATGATCCAAGCCCAGCTATCTTCCTCAGTATCCCTTTCATCACAGAAACTTGCATATCCGTGCTAAGCCAACCGAAAGGAATACAGACAACTTCCTTATTCTCTCCTTCCATCTCTCCCTAAATGCCATTCTTTTCAGATAGGTACAGCACTGAGCAAGTCCACAGCCTAAATGGAATATGAAGTCAGCCTCTCCTTCATGTAGAATCTCTTTGATACTCACTTGCTTAGTTTGTCCGGGGAAGAAGGGAAACATACTGCTGGTAGGCTCCTGACTCCCTCCCTTAAGCCATCTTACGTAGGCTGGGAATGGAGGTGGGGTGTGAGGGACAGGTTGGATCAGTGATTGAAGTAGCAGGGCCAGTTCTGCAACTTCTTTGTAAACCCTGGAGAGATTATCTGAACCCATTTATTAGCAACCATCTCTAAAATTTGTGGTACCTAGGTGCTTCCTTGGCCCCAACTTTAGACTGTACTCCCCAATTTCAGAGCAATAGGAAAGAATCTTACTCAATATCTTCTACAATATATTGGAATGAAGGGAGGAGTATATGAAATAAACTCAATTATGTTCCTGAATGAGGAGCCAAGGTCATCTTCTGAGAAAAAGAACTAGGTGTTGACAAAGAACACAGAGACAGATTGAGGGTAGAAAATCAAATAAAAGCTTTTTTTTCCTTTTCTTTCTTTCTTTCTTTTTTACTGGGAATTGAACCCAGGGGTATACTTAACCACTGAGCTACATCCCCAGTTCTTTTTATTTTTTATTTTGGAAATAGTCTCTCTAAGTTGTCCAGGCTGGCCTTGAACTAGTGATCCTCCTGTGATCCTCTTGCCTCAGCATCCTGAGTTGCTGGGATTTTAGTCATGTGCAATGGCTCCCAGTAAAAGTATTAAAAAAATTTTTTTGCAAATTATTTTAGGTGCACAGGGATCCAGGATCATCTGATATCATGAAGAGGCCAAAGGGCCCACATTATCAAGTTCTTGTGCTAAGAGAAAGTAAGTAGGAAGGTGACAGTACATTGCTTATATGTGCAGGAGGAGGGGCAGGTATTTTGGCAGGGAGAGCAATCGCATGGAAGGAGGGTCAGACATCCAGGGACCTGCATACACCTGGAAACAGTCCATACCACTTGCCAATTTTCTAAATACATCATTCTAACATAAAAGTATTCTGATTGCTTGAACACTTTTGTATCTTCAAACTTATTTTTCAATATTATCATGATATATCTTATTACAGTGTAAAATATGATTAATAATTGAGGGACTTCAGAAAAGGGGCCAAAAATTATGTCTTAAAATGTAGACTGGAAATTGCTAATATTGATCTACTACCTGAAGGGGAATGAGGTATCTGAGGGACAAGATCCAAGAGAGAATTTTATTATTTATCATTTTGTATTTCTTTAATTTTGTAACATGTACAAGTGTTACTTTTAAATTTTTAATTAAAAAATATTTTCTGCCTGGGTAGGTGACTCGGTGGTAGAGCACTTGTGTGGCATGAATGAGGACCCAGGTTCAAACCCCTGCACCATATATGCAACCAAGTGTCAGAAAAACGAAAACCAGATGAAAAATAAAATTGACTTTCTCTCAAAAAATTAATATTTCATTATTTATCATTTTCTTTAATTTTGTAATACTTATCCAAATTTTTAGTTATATTAATATTAATCATAAATAAGAAAGTATAAAAAATACTGTCAATAAGAAAGTATAAAAATACACTATCAGTATACAATCCTTGCTATTTTGAATGTTTTAAAGGAAGGCAATGGGACCTCAAAGTGAAAGACAGGATTTCCTTAAATAGATAAACCCACATGATAAATCCCTCATGAAACTGAAGGAAAACCTGGGTAAACCCTCTAACTTCACTTGCTGTTAGCTACTTGCTTTTAGATTACCTTAAAAATCACTAATTCTGGGCTGGAGCAGTGGCTCAGCAGTTGGAGTACTTGCCTGGCATACGCAAGGACCCAGGTTCAAACCAAAGCACCACATATACAACTAAGTGTCAGAAATAAAGGCCAGATGAAAAAATAAATATTGATTCTCTCTCTCTTTAAAAAAAAATTGCTAATTCTGCAGGAAACAGCTGGGCAATGTATTATTAGTCTCCCACTAGCTTTGGTGTGAATGACACCTCTGACATGTGGGTTATGATAGCAGTTCCCTAGGTTACTTTTTCAGAAACCCGTAGGCCATTTTTGTTGAAACCACCAACTCTTCAATTGAGCCTTGATGGGTGTCTGGTGGGTGACCTTTTGATGTCAGGAGGTTAAAAACACCCTCAGATTATGCTAATATCACCATTTTCTGAATATGTATTCCATGAAGAGCCATATCCCATGTGCATACCACTGATTAATTCAATCCCAATTAACTTTCCCCATGCCTCAGATGACTCTGCTTCTTTATCCCATAAATATCTCCAAACTCATTACTGGGGGAGGTAGAGTTAGTGCCTTTCAAAAAAACACTTCGTGTTTTGCAAAACTCAGAGTTTCAGTGATTGGCATACTGTGCTGTGGACAAAACAGGCCTCTGGGAAGACTGAAAACATCAGGGTGCCGAATGGTGATATCAGACCTAAAAAGGCTTTTCTGAAGGTCAGTAATTTTGGACCAAAAGATGATGAAATATTAAAAAATGTAACCTGAAATTAGTAGATCTAAAGAAAAAGAGTTATGACATTTTATAAGAAATAAGTATCCAAAAAAATCACAAAACATAATTTTTTTAAAGACAGAGAGAGAGGGACAGTGTGAGAGACAAAGTCAGAAAGAGTGAATTGATTTTATTTTTTCAGGGGCCTTCATTTCTCCAACACTTCGTTGTATATGTGGTGCGGGGGTTCGAACCCACATCCTCACGCATGCCAGGCAAGCATTCCAACCTCCGAACTAGCAGGCTCAGCGGTTGGAGCATTTGCCTGACATGGGCAAGGACATGGGCTCAAACCCCAGTGTCGCTCCCCGCAGGGTTCTGGAGTGGGGAGCGGGTGGAACGACCTCGGCAGACCTTAGCCGTTCCCCAGGGGCCAGCAGGACACTGGGAACCGGGCACCGGCAGGACAGGGCCAGAGACCGGGTAAGAGGAGTCGCTCCCCGCAGCGTTCCTGAGCGAGGAGCGGGCAGAATGACCTAGTGAGCCTGGGCCGTCCTCCGAGGAGCCGAGTTAGGGCAGGGATGGGACAAGGAGTCGCTCCCCGCTGCACTCCAGAGCGAGGAACAGGCAGAACGACCCAGCCTGGGCCGTCCTCCGAGGGGCCTAGTTAGGAAGGGGATGGGGAAAGGAGTCGCTCCCCGCTGCACTCCAGAGCGAGGAATGGGCAAAACGACCCGACCCTGGGCCGTCCTCCAAGGGGCTGAGTTAGGAAGGGTTGGGGAGCCGGGAACAAGGGGCGAACGGCGGCGGCTGGAACACGAGACCTGCATCTTCTACCGCTGCTGATCTCTGACGTCTCTGCTGATCTCTCCGGTTCTATGCGTCTTCTCTGCTTTCTTCCTTCAGGACAGGGCTGTTTTCCTCCTGGCTGCTTTCTTCTCTGGCTGCTTTTCCTTTGGCTGCTTCTCTTACCTGACTAGCTGCTACTCTATTTATCCATTAGAGCAACCAACAGGGGCACAGTGCAAACACATTTCTCCAATTGTAACAAATGAGTGGCCGAATAGCTTAGTCATGCGGTCAGGCAATTTGCTAATTACAAGCCAGCTGGACCCCTTAGAGTTGTTTACCACCAATTCTCTTACAAGCCAGCTGAGCCTCATATTCCCAACATCTCCTCCTTTTTTATTTTTTTCTGAGAGGATAACAGGTGACTGTGTCTGCCTTAGGTTTTTCCATTCACACCTCCCCTTTCTTACCCGTCATTGGAATAAGGCGCAGCGTAAGGCACCCTTCCTGTCTTAGGTTGATAAGGGGGTTGAAAGGATTTTCCCATCACTGACTACCAGCCCCTTGAGCTTGAGCCATCCATATCATTGCTGACTTACGGTCATCAACTCTGAGGGCAGCATAGCTTGCTCGATCCCTTCCATGCCTTTTAACCGCAAGACCAATCACAAAGCACATAATAATGACACTGGTCACTCTTTCCTAGGACTTACACATAGACCCAATGTCCACCAAAATGTCCATTTGTTCTTACAGTAGATAAACTTCATGGTCAATAGTCCAGAGTACAGGTGTTGATCTATAGCTCCTTGTTTTCGAAAACCTTTGCAGCTGGGCGGAGCCAGAATTTCTTCCAATATCTTCCTGGTGGGTAATGTCCTGCTGGCAGGGGGGGGGGAGTTTTGAGAGAATTCCTCACACGGGGCACCACTATGTTGCTCCCCGCAGGGTTCTGGAGCGGGGAGCGGGTGGAACAACCTCGGCGGACCTTAGCCGTTCCCCGGGGGCCAGCAGGACACTGGGAACCAGGCGCCGGCAGGACAGGGCTAGGGACCGGGTAAGAGGAGTCGCTCCCTGCAGCGTTCCTGAGTGAGGAGCGGGCAGAACGACCTAGCGAGCCTGGGCCGTCCTCCGAGGGGCTGAGTTAGGGCAGGGATGGGACAAGGAGTCGCTCCCCGCTGCACTCCAGAGGGAGGAACAGGCAGAACGACCCAGCAGGCCTGGGGCCTGCTCATGTTCCCAACACCCCAGCACCACATATACACCGAAGTGTTGGAGAAACGAAGGCCAGATGAAAAAATAAATAAAATTGATTCTCTCTTACCTTTGTCATAAAACAAAGCTAAACTAGATGTGGTGGCCCACACCAATAACTGGAACATCTGAAGCAGGAGGATCATAAGTTCAAGACCAGTCTGGGCAAGTAAGTGAGACCCTCTCTCAAAATAAAAAATAAGGAAGAGAACTGGAGATGTAGCCCAGTGGTAGAACATCCCTGGTACTGGGGGAAAAATGACTAAGATGGGTTAGGGTATCTCTGGCCAATTGTTTTGATTTTCCATGAAGCAAATCTGGATTAAACACCAGACCAGAAAAACTACAAGGCTGATGTACACTCTTTCTTGAAAGCCAAGGATGATAATCTAAAAATAAAACAAAGTATGTATTTAGATGAGAAGAGGGTTCTAAAAACAATAGGCATTATCTATACGACTGCAAAAATACCATGTGAGTAGAAAAGTGTTCAGTATTGTCCACAAGCACCTGCTAGATCACCTGAAAAGAATAAAGTGGTAATATGATATTGGCCTCTCCTACCAAGTGACAGCTGAGAACATCTCCTGTCAACTATGAAGAGTAACTCAACTGCTAACAAAAAGGTCAAAGAAGTCTACCCATCACCTATGGTTCAGAAGAAAACAAATCAAAACACTAATGTTTTCTTCTCAAATCTAGACTTTAACTTGACAAAAGTCAAAGAAATAGATTCCAGGACCCCCAGAATAAGACCTATTTATACTAAAAATAAATATTAAAATGCCTAGTGTGTTATAAAGCATTATATAAATGCTAATTATTATGGTAATTACAAGCAGTCTTTCCTATCCAAAAGTGAACTAGATCCCAGTCCTCAGGGTAATTTGGGGAGAAGCCTACTGACAAATATAAGAATATAATTGACAATCCCTTAAACTTTGGGATGAGTCAAGAGGAGATATGTAAAAACCTCCGAACAATGCCTGTAATGCCAGCTACTCAGGAGGCTGAAGCAGGAGGAACACAAATTGGAGGGCAACTTAAGACCCAGTCTCAAAATAAAATTTTAAAAAGGGCCACGGATATAGCTCAGAGGCAGAGTGCCCCTGAGTTTAATCCCCAGTACCAAAAGAAAACAATTATTTGGATCTCTCCTAATTTTTCATTATTATAAACAGTACTGTGGTGAGTAAATCTGAGGCTAAATCTATAATTGTTTTCTTTAGCTAAATTCTTGAAATGGAGTTGATGGGATAATGGCAGAACTGTTTTAAAAGGCTTTTGATAGAGATTGCCAAATTGCTCTCTAAAGTTGTTCCAGATTATACTCTCTCACTAGCAGTGTGTAAGACACTTTTTCCCTGCATTTGCTATTAATTATTATTATTTTTAAAGTCTTTTTATAGATTAAAAAAAGTCCATTGTTGGGGGCTGGAGCAGTGGCTCAGTGGTTACAGCACTTGCCTGGCAATTGTGAGGACATGAGTTCAAACCCCAGCACCACATACACAGCAAAGTCTTGGAGCAATGAAAGCCATGTGAAAAGCTAAATAAAAAATTGTTTCTCTTTAAAAGAAAAAAAAAAGTCCATCGTTATTTCAACTTTACAGCCACTTTTTAAAGTATGTATTTATTGGTTATAATTATTCTTTGAAGATAATTTTATTTAAAAAGACAAAAAATATTCTAAATTGTTTGAATGAAGTAAATGATTAATCTGGATAAAGTTGTTTTTGATTTAATGTAGATGTGACTCTGAAGTGGTAATATCCCAGTTTTATCACTTATTGTCTTATACTTCACCACCAGCAGACACTGTATAAATTACATCTATACATTAAAATCCAAGCAGTCAGCTAAACATGGTTTCAGAGATATATCAAAGACCATACATTATTAAAACAGAAAGCTGAAAAATGATCAGAAAAAGTGCATTTTCATCTAAAATGCACCTACATATCATTCAAAATATTAAGAGTAGCAGGAGTTAGAACAAACACACTCATATTCTGCATTTTTAAAATGATTTTATGTTACTTTTGTAATAAGAATTTGTGAGGGTTTTCTTTTAAAGATACCACAGGGATGAAAGAATACTGAGTTTTCTCTTTTTTTTAATTTTTTTCTGAGTTTTCTTTTTTTAAAGCATCACTGAAATAGGTCTATAGTTTCCATCTAAGCAATATACCAGTGCTGTGGTTTGAATGTATCCCCCAAAGTTCATGTGGTGACAATTTAACCTCCAATGCAATAGTGTTAAGAAGTAGGTCCTTTACGAGGTGATTAGGTCCTGAGGACTCTGCCCCTCACGGATGGATCAAGACCATTATCACAGGCGTGGGTTCCTAGGAAAAGGATAAGTTTGTCCGCTTCCTCCCTCCCCTACCTTCTACGTTTCACCAAGAGGATGATGTTGCAAGGCCCTCACCAGCAAGGCCTCTGGATCTATAAGAAATGTATCTGGATGGATCTGTTCTTTAGAAATTTCCTACTCTTGAGCATTGTTATAGGAGCATACAATGAACTAAAGCAACCAGTAAAAATTGATAGAGATTTCATGTATAAATAATCAGAATACTTGTCTACAAATAGATATCACGGGGCTGGGGATGTGGCTCAGTGGTAGAGTACTACCTGAGAGAGAGACATATTACTTTAAAACACAACTTTACAGCATTTTTGTACAACCCCACCCCAGCTTGTATTCAGCTAAAATAAATACTTGTTATAGAATTGAAAGGTCTAGTATAAAATTTTAATAAATGATCTAAATGAGCAAGAACATAGTGAAGTTACTAGTCTACAGTTGACAATATGGTCACTCTGGTGATTAATTGTCACTTCCTAAATCTCTTACCATGGCTTCTATAACAGCTCATACTCATACTCATCTTTGCATGTCAAGGTCCAACTGATCTCTCACCGTGAAGAGTCTCTTCATCCTGTGAACTATGGGCTTTTCCCTTAGGCTCCTGTCCCTGGGTTTCTACATTCTTCTTCCTAGACTTAATTCCTTGGTGAGTTCATCCACAATCACAGCTAGCCTGTCACCCCATATGCTCACACATAAATTCCATTGGAAATAATCTTGCTTCATTGGGTGTGGGCATGTGTGCTGCTGATGCTACATATATAAGGTATTTTGACATTGCATAATAGTAATGATTAGAATTTTACGGGACAACTCCCCAAGGAAAAGACTGCTTGGAGGACTTGAGAAAGAGTTGACCTCAGTGGCAGTAAACTTCCCTCCTGCCCCATAAAACAAACCAAATAAAAATAATACATAAATAGGAAAATGTCACCAAATTATGTGTTTAAAATTCTCAGGTTAATGTTGTCATGCCTTGTTTGGGGAAGGAAGAAACTAATTAAAAGCAATAACTGGCCAAAGGAAGTAAGAAATTAGGCTTAACCAGAACTTTAAAACTTCTGCTCTTCAAATGACACCTAAATAAAGGCAAGCCAGTAACTGGCAGGAAATTTTTCTTTTTAAGAGGGGGAGAGGGACAGTGAGAGAGAGATAAAGAGAGAATCAATTTTATTAGGTTATTCATCTGGTTTTATTAGGTTATTCAACTAAATGCTCTGACATTTAGTTGAGTATGTGGTACTGGTGTTTGAACCCGGGTCCACATGCATGCCAGGCAAGCACCATAACTGCTGAGCCACTGCTCCAGCACCTGCAGGAAATATTTTTAATTCATGTACTCACACCAGAGTTGTATCCATAATAAATCACAATTTAAGATTCAATTAAAAGAAGCCAAACATTCTACTTAAAAAAAAAAAACAACAACAGGCAAGTGGTTTGAATAGACCGCACCAAATAGGAGATACTGATGACAGCTAAGCACATAAAAAGATGCTCTGGATCATTAATCATTGGGGAAATACATAGTAAGACACCACTACACACTTACTAGAATGATTCTTTTAAACACTGAAAATTACTAAGTGCTGGTGAGGAAGCAGAGTAACTGGAACTCTGACACAGTGCTGGTAAATGTAAAATTGTACGGTCACTCTGGAAAAGTTTGGCAGCTCATTTTTTTTTTTTTAAAGAGAGAGAGAGAGAGAGAGAGAAAGAGAGAATAAATTTTACTTAGTTTTTCATGTGGCTTTCGTTGTTCTGAGACTTCCTTGTGTACATGTGCCGGGGTTCAAACTCGTGCACTTGTGCATGCCAGGCAAGAGCCGTAACTGTAACCACTGAGGCACTGCTCCAGCCCCAGCAGCTCATTCTTTATCAAGTACATTCACTTATCACAAGACCTAAGATTTCATTCACAAGTATTTATCCAAGAATACAAATGCATGTCCATGAAAAGACTTGTCTATAAATTTTCAAAGAACCTTCCCAAAAGTGGAAATTAGCTCAAATATCCATAAACAGATGAATGGGCAAAAACAAATTGTGGTATAGTACATCCATTCAATGAAATACTGCTTAACAGTGATAATAAAAAGGGGACAAACTAGTGATACACACAAAACATGAACAAAGGGGCTGGAGCGGTGGCTCACCAGTTTGAGAGCTTGTACCGGGACCTGGATTCAAACCCTAGCACCACATATACAACGATGTGTCTGAGAAACAAAGGCCAGATGAAAAAAATAAATAAAATTGATTCTCCCTCTCTCTCTCCCTTAAAAAAAAATGAACAAATATAAAAAACAGTATGCTGAATTCAAAAAGCCAAACACAGCAAACACATTAGGGCTGGAATGGTGGCTCTGCATTTAGAGAGCTTGCCTGGAATGTGCAAGGACCCAGATTCAAACCCTAGCACCACATATACAACTAAGCGTCAGAGACACAAAAACCAGATGAAAAAATAAATAAAACTGATTCTTTCTCTCTCATTCTCTGCTTCTCTTAAAAAAAAAAAAAAGCCAAACACAGGGTACATATGAAGCTCTACAATAGGCAAAACAAACCTACAGGAACAGAAATCAGATGAATGGTTGCAGGAGAATGATATAAAAGGGACGGAGGGGTCAGACACAGTAGCACACCTGCAGTCCCAGCTACTCAGCAGGCAGGAGAATTGCTTTGAACCCAAGAGTTTAAGGCCACCCTGGACAACATAGTGAGACCCTGTCTCCAAAATAATTTTTTTATTTTATTTATTTTTATTTTTTAAAGAGAGAGAGAGTGACAGTGAGAGAGAGAGAGACAGAGAATCAATTTTATTCAGTTTTTCATGTGGCTTTCATTGCTCAGACACTTCGTTATGTATGTGATGCTGGGGTACGAACCCATGTCCCTGCACATGTGAGGCAAGCACCGAAACCACTGAGCCACCACTCCAGCCCCTCCAAAATAATAATAATAATAATAATAGGAAGATGACAGGTTCTATACTTTGGGGAAATGACTACACAGGTGTCCACATCTGTCAAAACTCACAGAATCATACATTTTAAATGGGTGCACCTTCTCACATGTAAATTTTATTTTTAAAAAAATTGAAAATGTAACTATTTTGAAACAGTTAAGGAGCTGCATAAGTCTTTTTTTGTTATCAATAGTGATTGGTCAACAAATCATAACAGAAGCAATTTAGTCCACTGGTAGCATAGGATTATCCTTGTTCTTTTAGCCTCCTGAAACATACCAAAGGGATGGGTATCTCTGTCCAGTGGAAATGGAGTGGATTAGGGAATTTGTTTTTCAATCTAAAGGATTTAGAGTACAAATTTGCATGTCCCTTCACAATTAACTCTAGTTACATTTTTAAAATCAGTCCCAAGCTACGCCAATTTATTTTTTTTTATCAGAAGGTACATGCACCATAAAGAATTCCCACTGTGGGAAAAACAAAACATTCCTACATAATCTACTTGGAGCTTGGACCTTCCCAGGAAGCAGAGAATCACCTGACATATGTACTCTAGGACCCCACCACATACACACATGCAGGAGATGGTAAGAGATGCCCCTTTGGCTATATTTGGGATGGCATGGTGAAGAATAGCTCCACCATCAGAGGTACAGATTGTTAGAACAGCTGGATAGATTCTTTTGTTTTTTCTTTTGTAACTTGACTTACAAATTTTAACTACCAGGCACTAACAAAGCTTTGTGTGTAAGCACAGAAGGGGGCCAAAGCAAATGTGAAACCTAACTGCCTCTCTCTACCTGTCCCATCTTACACTTCTCCTCTCCCTTCCCCCATTAACTCATTGCCTCTCAATCTCCAGTATGTGTTAAAATCACACCAGAGGGCTTGGGTTGAGTCAAGGGTATAGCAAGGCCTATGTGGGCTGGAGTGGTGGCTCAGCGGTTACCACACTTGCTTGGCATATGCAAGGACACGGTTTCGAACCCCGGCTCCACGTACACAACGAAGTGTTGGAGCAACAAAAGACACATGAAAAACTAACTAAAATTGATTCTCCCTTTCTCTCTCTCATTGTCCCTTTCTCCAAAACAAAAAAGAACCTTCTTAGAAAGAAAAGAAAAGAAAGAGCGAGCCTAGGATCAAGGTATGGATAAGAATTGTGTGTGAAAGGGGTAGATTCAGTGAACTGGACATTTGTTATTTTTAGCTCCCAGCATCCATGTCCTCTTCCTGACGCAATTAATTTACCCCCTGTAGCGTTTGTTGGAAGAGCAAAATAAAGCATTTTCTGTCCCTTAACAGAAACCAAGTAGGTCCCTAGATCCTTCCCTTAGGTTCTTCTCTGTGGATCCCGACAGAGCAATGGATGGCACTTGACCAATCAAATATCAAATTACCTACTGGGATTTTACTTACTTCTTTAGCAGTAATACAAGAACCAAAGAGTTAGCAGTGGAGCTAGGCAAGCCAGTGGAGCAGTTCCTGCTACGAAGCCCTTTTTTGTCAGTTCCAAGACTAATTCTTTAGTTATTCCTTCTATCCTGGGAAGCTTCATTTTAGTGGGAAAATGCACATTTCAAGTTTCCCCTTCCTCACCTGTCCGCTGTCTATCCATTCTCAATCTCTTTCATTAGAATTAATGTCTGTTATCAGTTTGATATGTTTTGTTCCAGACAATTTCCATGTATTTCATACTTTTTTAAAAAATGTATGTATGTGTGATATAAATAGGATTATACAGGACTGGAGCAATGGCTCAGCTGTTAAAGTGCTTGCCTGGCATGCACAAGGATCTGGGTTTGAACCCCAGAACCACAAACACAACCAAACAAAACCCAGATGAATAAAAAAACTGATTCTCTCTTCTTCTGTCTCTTAAAAAAAAACAAAAACAAAAAACAAAAAACCTGTACGCATGAAAGCCAGGCGTGGTAGCACATGCCTATATTCACAGCAACTCATGAGACTAAGGCAGGAGGATCACAAGTTCAAGGCCAGTCTTAGCAACGTATTAAGGCGCTAAGCACTTAGTGAGAACATGTCTCAAAATAAAAAATAAATAAATAAAAAAGACGAGGGATGTGGCTCAGTGGTAAAAAGCAAAAACGAAAACAAAAACCAGCAACTATACACATGAAAATCTTGCCAAAGTTAGAGTCTATGGGTAGGGAGGAACTCAGTTAATCTCACCATTATATAGCACATTAATTAGTCATACTAGGATGGATTTGGGGTCACATTAAGCTAAACAGGAAGGTCCTAAAGAATGCTAAAGTGTCAGGCTGAAAAGATCCTAAGGTGAATAGAGAGAAGGTTCTTTAGCAGGGAAATCTCACTATGAAGACAATGTTTCAAGAAGAATAAAATGGCAACAGTACATAGACCAGAAGAAGGAGACATTGGGTAGAAAGGAGATTGGTCGTAGCTAATACAGAATACCTAATCTGAAGAAATAAAATTCTACATTACAGGGGTGGAGCGGTGGCTCAGCAGTAAACCCCAGCACCACATATACAACCAAATATCTGAGCAATGAAGACCAGATGAAAAACTAAATAAAGTTGATTCTCTCTCTCACTCTCCCTCTCTTTTCATTAAAAAAAAAAAAAAAAAATCTACATTACAGTGGGGTGGGGGCCAGCAAAACGAAGAGAAATTTTAAGTGAATTATAAAGAGAGAAGGTGGATATGGTGGCTCACACCTGTAAATTCCAGCAACTAAAGAGGCTAAGGCAAGAGGTTTGCAAGTTTGAGGCCAGCCTCAGAATGTAGCTCAATGTTAGAGTGCTTGCCTAGCATGTGTGATCTCTGTGTTCAATCCCCAGCCTCACCAAAAAAAAAAAAAAAGGAAAAAGATTAGAAGAGTTAGAAAAGACAAACAAGAGAAAAAAATTAGAAGATATAGATTTGAACCCCAATTCGGAAATTTACAAGCTGTGTGACATTTCCCTGGTCCATATCTTAATTTCCTTGATAATAAATGAAGATCTTAGAATATCAGAGCCCTTAATTTACTTTTTCTAGAAGCCCCACCCCATTTTTAATTGGGGGGGGGGGAATCTTGAAGGAAATCTAATTTTTAAAATAAATAAAAACAAGATTATTCTGGTTGAAGCATAGGCAAAGGGCCCAGAGCTCTTCATTTCACCCCACTCATTCATGAATCTCCTAAGGAACAAAGGCCTAAGGAACAAAGTTAGAGAAACCTTTAAAGACTTTTATGCCAACTCTAATGTTGAATGACTCAAGGGGGTAAACTTGGCAGAGATGCCTAAAAAAAAATAGTAATAACTTGAATAGTTGCCACAGAATCATATAATAATAAAAGATGAATTGACTTTGGCTAAATTTGCCTATTTCTCCTTACAGGTTACACCTAATTTAATGTTCAAAACCTTATCCAAACTTGTGCAACATACAAAGGTCACAAATAATTCACTCCCTAACAAATTTAGCCCATTCCAATTTGGGGTCCTCAAATTATTTAAAAGTTCTTCCTTGGGGCTAGAGCATTGCCTCAGTAGTTTCGGTGCTTGCCTGGCCTACATGAGGACCTGGGTTCAAACCACAGCACCACATACACAACAGAGTGTCTAAGCAATAAAAGTCATATGAAAAACTAATAAAATTATTTCTCTCTCACTGTCCCTCTCTCTTTATAAAAAAAAGAAAGAAAGTTCTTTCTTATCAAGCCAAAAATGTGTCCCCTATCACTGTCATCTAAATGAAAGTTCCTATTCCACCTTCTGGAGTTAAACCAGGTAAAAGCAATCCCTTCCCACATGACAGTCCTTCCACTGTTTAAAGGGTGCTATCAATTCTGCCTTATTACCTTTTATTCTCCCTTACTCTACCACACCTCAAATGCTCAATGGAGGTGGATCAATTTAACATTTTCAAGCATATAAATGTAAATAGAGATTTTCATTTATTCATGGCTTTAGCAGGACTTAACCAAGTCAGATGATCTTCCTTAAACAAATAACTAGTTTTGATAATGAAATGTAAATAGAACCCAAATTAATTATTTAGCAACTGCTTTTTTCTGGCTAATCATTACCTGTTCCCAGTGCACTAAAAGGGCAGTGCTGGGTTGGGGTTGTGGCTCAATGGTAGAGTGCTTGTCTGGCAAGTATGAGGCCTTGGGTTGGAACCCCAGCACCACCAAAAAAAAAAAAAAAAAAAGAGTACATTTTAAAAATCTTTTGGCCCAAAACAAATTATGAACATCTAGTAGGGGTAGTGAAAAACATCCAACACTCAAGGTCCAATGAAACAGGTATCAGTAATATAAAAAATGGAAGCATACTGACTTCAAAGCTTCTAATCTAACCAGCTCTCAGGGAAATGTAATTCTTTTTTTTTTTTTTTTTTTTTGAGAGACAGAAACAACTTTATTTAGTTTTTCACATGGCCTTTGTTGCTCCAACACTCAGTTGTGTACGTGGTGCTGGGGTTCGAACCCAGGTCCTCGTGCTTGTCAGGCAAGCGCCGAAACCACTGAGCCAAGGCTCCAGCCAGGGAAATGTAATTCTATTACAAAATTCTTGCCATTCAGTTATCACCAAGGTGACATTGAATAGCAATGTCAGAACAAAAGTTTTCCTCACCATTCCACATTCTATTCTTTCCTTTTTCATCTTATTTATTTTGCTGGGGATCGAACCCAGGTCCTCGTGCATGCTAGGCAAGCATTCTACTACTGAGCTACATCACTAGCCCCTACCCAGCCCGTATTCCACTACCAGGTCTGTGAAGGAAAGGTCTGTGGTATGGGCCTGGGAACCTTCCAGTCTGGGTACTTTGAGGATGGGAAGTATGTCTGACTGACAGAGACCCTAAGGAGAAAGCAGGCCAGCACAGCCACTGTCCGTGATGCCTGGGGGAGTGCGCTCCTGCCTGGTTTCCTGTGCTCCAGTTGTCCTGGTTACCTGAGGCCTCCCTATTTGTGTTGGCATCATGAGTTCCAGAGCGGAAGCAAAGCTGGAGTACTAGGAAGACTGGCAGGAAAAAATGTGGGTAATGCAGCAGTTATGCCACAGAAGGGTCAAACCTAGGGCACAAAAATAACCTGGTATAGGGCAGGGGGACTCTCATGTAAAAATCCCACCTCTGGATTCCAGAGGTGTTTCTGATTCAGTGGCTCAAGGATGAGCTCAGGAAACTGCAAATTTAAGAGGCAGTCTCCTACCAAGTAAGTTCAAAGATCACACTTTTACAGCCCAGAATAAGCAAAACTGGCAGCTAGGGTGAAAGAGTATAACAAATCAACTTCAGAAGAATATTTTAGCAAAGTTCTCAATCCTGGAGTGGAGGAGATATTACCTACCAGGAACAAGAAGAAAGGTCTGGAAACATTTTTGCCATCATAACTGAGAGGATACCCATGGCATCTAGTGTATAGCTGCTAAAGATTCTACAATGTACAGGACACCACTCCACAAACAAAGGATTATCTAGCCCCAAATGGTAATAGTGCCAAGGTTGGCAAACTCTTCAGGAAAGGATATTCTGCTCTCAAACACTATTTGTTCCATTCACAGGAAAATCAATGCTATGGATATAAGTTTAAGTCATAATACAGAGACTTATTTGAGATCCTCTGGAAAATTTCTGAGAACCCAGAAATGACTTTTTTTCTTTAATAGTGAATTTTGCCCAGCAAATTGGCACACACCTATAATCCCAGCAATTCAGAAGGCTGAGGCAGAACGATTACAAAGTCAAAGCCAGCCCTAGCAACTTAGCAAGACCCCAATCTCTAGATTAAAAAATAAAAGGGAGGTCTGGAGCAGTGCTCAGTGGTAACGGCACTTGCCTTGGCATGCACGAGGATGTGGGTACAAAACCCAGTACCATGAACACAACGAAATGTCAGGGCAATGAAAGCAGCATGAAAAACTTAATTAAAAAAATTGATTCTTGGGCTGGGGATATAGCTTAATGGTAGAGTGCTTGCTTAGCATGCATGAGGCCATGGGGTTCGATCCCTAGTACCACCCAAAAAAAAAAAAAAAAAAGAGTCTTTCTTTCTCACTGTCCCTCTCTCTCTTAAAGAACATTTCTTTTTTTTATTTTCTTTTCTCTTTTTTTTTTCTGTTTAAAGAGAGAGAGACAGAATCAACTTTATTTAGTTTTTCATGTGGCTTTTGTTGCTTAGATACTTCATTGTGTTCGTAGTGCTGGAGATTGAACCTGAGTCCTTGCAGATGCCAGGCAAACACCATAACTGCTGAGTCATTGCTCCAGGCCCTCTCCCCCACCCCCACCCCTCTCTCTCTTTTTAAGTAAATAAATAAATAGGGCTGGGGATGTGGCTCAGTGGTTAAATTCCCTCTGGGTTCAATCCCTGGTTGAAAAAAAAAAAAAGATTTTTCTGCAAAAATGCTTGAGAATGTCCAGCAAAGAGAGAGGGCTACTAGAAGGAAATCAGGAATTAAGTATGGGAGGAAAAAATTATACCCAGAAAAAGCCTGGTGGTTTAATAGAGTAGAGACATGCAGAAGTTAAGAGCACACCTAAATATTCCTCAGAAGGGAAGAGGGCAGATGGTAGCGCTTAAAGAAAAATGTATGGGCAAGGCCTCAACAAGGAAGTAGGATGTTTTTGAAAAAGAGGGGGAGAAGGGAAGAGAGGGAGAGATTTGGCAGCCACTGCGGCAGCCATTCCTTAGTGAAGGAATGGAACCTTAGGGAAAGGCAAAAATTCAATGAAGACTTTTTTTTTTTTTCTGTACTGGGGATTGAACCCAGAGGTTCAATCTAATACACATCTCCAGCCCATTTTTATGTTTTATGTTGAGACAGGGTCTCACTAAGTTGCTTAGGGCCTCAGTAAGTTGCTGAGGCTGGCTTTGAACTTGTGATCCTCCTGCCTCAGCCTCCCGAGTTGCTGGGATTATAGGCATGTGCCTGGCTCAATGAAGACAATTTAAAGTTCTAATTTTGGGATATGAGCTATAACCTCACCTTCTTCCTCTTCAGTAAAAAATGACATTATTGATTAGGGCTTTGGGAATTGGATTTGAGCTTCTTAGTTGTTTAATGTGAAACTAATCTCCAGATAGATCCAACGTTCATAAGATTTTTGAAGAAGCCAAGAAGAGAGTTGTGTGACAAATACTAACTCCCAAAGAGATAGGGCTGCACTAACACTAAAGCCACTGGCCTCCTCTGGCTAGTTAAATTAAAATTAGATAAAATTCAGTTCCTCAGTCTCAGTAGCCACATCATAAGTACTCACGAGTCACATGTGGGGGCTGGAGCGGTGGCTTGGTGGTTACGGTGCTTGCCAGGCATGTGCAAGTACACGGGTTCAAACCCCAGCACCCACATACACAACTAAGTGTCAGAGCAAAGAAAGCCATGTGAAAAACTCAATAAAAATTGATTCTCTCTCTGTCGTCCTTCTCTCTCTTCAAAAAAAAAAAAAAAAGTCACATGTGGCTAATGGCCACTGATTAGAAAGCTCAGAAACAGGTTTCTATCACTGGAGAAAGTTCCACTGGACAGTATTGAAGTAGAGAAAGCTTAGAGGGGTTGGGGATTTAGCTCAGTGGCAGAGCGCTTGCCTAGCATGCACAAGGCGCTGAGTTCGGTCCTCAGCCCTGAAAGAAAAAGAAACAAAAGAGAAAACTTAGACAAATAACTAACAACAACAACAACAACAGGCTGGAGCACTGGCTCAGTGTTTAAGGCGCTTGCCTGTCACGAGCGAGGACGTGGGTTCGAACCCCAGCACCATACACAACAGAGTGTCACAACAACAAAAGTCACATGAAAAACTAAATAAAATGGATTCTTTCTCATTGTCCCTCTTTAAAAAAAAGAAATACTTTTCAAATCTTTAAAGGGCTGCATATTGAAAAAAAAATTTCTCCTGTATTATCCCAAAGAGCAGAAATAAGGGGAAAAGAAGAGTAAATGAGCAAGATACATTTCAGCTTCACTGCTCTCTAGTAACTAAGCTCAGTAACAGCAGAACAGGCAGCCTCCACCTCAGGAGGAGGCAACCCAGTGTATTCAGTAGGGACAGCGGGGCAGAGCTTATCAGAGATAAGTAGAATTGAAATTCTGCTATGGGTTAAAAAAAGACTGAAGAAGACTGAATTTGAGAACTATTTTTTATAGGAAAACTTATGGGAAAAAAGCTTCTTTTACTGCATTCAAAGGAAGAATTTTAACCACAAAAGAAAAGGTTAAGGTTTTGATGAAAACAAGCATGATGGAGTTTCAAAACAGTCTAGAATAAGAAAAAGGTGATGGAAGAGGGAGGAAGGAAGGCAAAAGTGGACCATGCAGAATAAATAAGTGAAGCCCAGCCTTTTAAAAACCTCAGGTCTCAAAGAAAAAGGAAAAAGAGGATTTCATCAAGAGAGTGTTAAAGATGGAAAAGAGCCAGTAAGGGCTATGGGCTTTAAAGAGGGGGAAAAAAAAAAAAAAAAGCAGGGAAGAAGTAGTGGTGTATGTTGGCAAAGAGAAGTGAGGGGAGGAAGCAAATTTATAGTAGAGGAAGTTAGCGTGAAGTTTTCCTCTAAAGATGCCCAGCAGAGCATAGAAAGTATGAAGATAAAGGCTACTGGGAATAAGGAAGGGATGGGGCTGAAACAGCATGAGAGAAAATCAAGAGGGAAATCTTTTTTTTTTCACTAGCTGACCCAAATTTTCTAGTTTGTGACCAAAGACAATTGAAGAATTAAGGATCTTTAAAACAACTTTGCAGTGACTGAGGCAAGAGGTTTGCAAGTTTGAGTGGCCCTCAACTTAACCTGGGCAATTTAGCAAGATCCTGTCTCAAAATAAAAAGCAAGAAGAGCTGGGGATGTAGCTCAGTGGCTTAGAACCCTTGGGTTCAATCCCCAGTACCAAGAGGAGGAGACGCATTGAGAGATACTACCAGTGAATTAAACAGCTTTAGATTTCTCTTTCTAGCCAGAAGATCAACATAGAAATTACATAGTTACATACCTGCCCATAAAAGATAGTAAGTAACCTAAAGTCCAGGATAAAATTGTTACTTGTCTTTGTACATTAGAGCCCAATGCCCCCTTTCCAAGAAATGTTTTACTTGGTTCAGGATACATAAGGGCAGGTTAAAGGGCTAAGCATGAAAAAACTTAAGATTAAAAATAGACAAATTGGGCAGGTGCAGTGATGCAGGCCTGTAAACCCAGAAATTCAGGAGGCTAAGGGAGAAGGATTGCAAATTTGGGGCCAGGCTCAGCAACTCAGAGAGACCCTGTCTCGAAATTGAAAAAGAAAAAAAAAAAAAGTGTATGGGGAGGTGCTGGAGATGTAGCTCAATGGTAAAGAACCCTCAAGGAACTATTGAGGTGGTTTAGTAGTATAGTGCTTGCCTAGTGTGCATGAGGCTCTGGGTTCCATCTCCAGGACCACAAAAAAACAAAAACAAAGAAAGAAAAAACCCAGACCAGCCAGGCATGGTGGTGCATGCCAGTAATCCTAATGGCTTGAGGCTGAGGCAGCAGGATCATGGTTCAAAGAGAGCCTCAGCAACTCAGTAAGATCCTGTCCAAAATATAAAAAATATAAAGAGCAGGGATGTAGTTCAGTGGTTAAACACCTCTGGTTCAATATCTGGTACAAAAACAAAACAAAATCTCCCAAAATACTTCAAAAGGGCTGGGGATGTAGCTCAGTGGAACACTTGCTTACCATGTGCAAGACCCTGGATTGGGTTGGATCCTGGCCAAAAAAAAAAAAAAAAAAATGGAGAGGGAGAGCAGAAGTGCTATGCTACAGAGGAGGTCCAATTGAGGCACTGACACCACAGAATTCAGGCTACTCGCTGAGAGAAAACTAGGAAAACTATCACGAAAACCAACAAAGGAAAGGTTCAACACCATATAACTAGTCACGAGAGCTTGTCCTTAGGTTTTTTGTTGTTGTTGCTTTTAGAGAAAGAAAAAGAGAGGAGAGAATCAATTTTATTTTATTTATCTGATTTTTGTTTTTCCAACATAGTTGTGTATGTGGTGCTGGGGTTCCAACCCTTGTCCTTGCACATGCCAGGCAAATGCTATCCTGCTTAGCCACTGCTCCAGCCCCCTGACCTTAGGTTTCATTTATTTATTTATTCTTAAAGAAAGAGGGGCCAGTGAGAGAGAGAGAAAAAGCGAAACCATTTTTATTTAGTTTTTCATGTGACTTTCATTCCTTGGACACCTTGTTGTGGACCTGGTGCTGGGATTTGAACTCTCGTACTTGCACATGCCAGGCAAGCACATAACCACTGAGCCATCACTCCAGCCCCTGACCTTAGGTTCTAAATCAAATATTGAATCAAAGTTTTCAACTTTTCAATTTTTATTTAAAATTTTTTTGTTTAAAAAAATTCAACAAAATGACTTAATTGTGATAGATGCACTCATGCAATTTCAAATAACTATAAAAATGAGATTAGGGCTTAATTTCTTTGGCAAAAAACGGAAAGGCAGATAGTAATGCTACACACGTAATTTTGCATTTCTGCCACCCACTACTCTTTCTGACACAGACCAATGATGGCTTCATTCTACCTGGGAGACAAAAACCGGCATTTTTCATCCAAGCACCGAAAGCCTTCAATGGCCAAACCACAAGTGTTGCCTACCCTGCCCTGTCCACACAGCCTCTAGACCTCTCTTCAGGATTTCCTCAGTCCACTGTTCTTACGATGGGGATCTCCCTCCTTACACTGAGCCCCAACTTGTTTCCTTCTTGGTACTGCGCTCAGCAGGAACAGGTCTCCTCTTCCCTTTCTGGGCACCTCTGACTCCCGTTTTCCCCAGGGTCCCTTTCCCTCCACAAGTTTTCTGAGGTCTCCTCCCTGGGCACGAAGTTCTCCCACAGGCTTTCACCCCATGTTCCTCCATTCAGTCATGAGCTACGCATTCAGCGAGCTTTGCAAGCTTTGCGGTTCAACGGTGTGCCCCAGCGCATAGTCCACTCAGATACCGTTCCCCTGTAACTCTCCTGGGCTTTTCCATGATCCTCCCCGGACTCAGGCCCCCAAATCTCCACGTGCGGCCATCTCCAAAAGCTGCTGCGCTCTCGCTCCTTGCTCGGGTCGATCTACCCGCCGCAGCGGGCGGGTGGGGGTCGGAGGTGACTCACCGAAGGGCGGGTGGCGGAGAAGAGGCCGGAATGCGCTCACTTCCTCATCCCGCGCACCTGCCTGTGCCGCTGGAGCACAGCCCGGCCGGGCCTCCGGCGGATGTTTTCCCTGTTCCTGCGCTGGTAGAGCAGGCCAACCGCCCCCCATCGTGTCACTAGCGCCCAAATGGCAGTTCCCTCGGGACTCAGGGGGCTGGGCCCCAAACACTGACACTCCCTACACATGGATACAGCAACAAGAATGCATATGTGGATCAACCAACACCTCCGCACTCATCCCCCTAACTTCTGGGAGAGAAATCCCTGCTCAGCCCAGCCTCATTCTAAAAGCCCCCTTCTCCTGCCCTTATACGCGGACCACATGTCCACACCAGGCAACTATCACTCAGTTTTCCTGTCCCCATCGCTTCCTCACACATGGATGACCACTGGGCCCCTTAACTTTCTAGCATCACCATCACCACCTCCAAGCTCTCCCTACGCCCTCGCGTCCGCCCCTATCCAGTAGGCCCCAGGACGCTGGAGAAGGTAGTCAGTGTCTCAGCTTCCAAGAGGTTGGTTGGACACCCCCAAGGGCAGCAGCAGAGATACTGAGCACCAAAGTTTCTGGATCCTTGTGCCAGAGGCCTTCTAATTTCCCAGTTTCAACCAAATGAGCAGTCCAAGGCCATGACCAGCCTACCTCGGGGCACCTTGCTTCAATTTTGAGTTTTGCTTTCTTTTCTTAGCACTCCTCTGAAAGGGAAAGGGTATCTTGGAAGAGACCAGCAAGGGAGTTTGAAGTGCACCGACAATGGTTTCTGAATGAAAAGGTGACAGGCAAGGGTAGTCTTCTGAAAAAGTTTTCCAGAAGTAGTTGTATCTATAGGTGACAAAGTGAGCCTTGCCATAAATGGGAGCAGAGATTTAAAAGAAAAAACAGTAAAATAAATTGGCAGAGTGATCAATCCTATGAGTAGGACAGGAATAGCTGGAACATGGATCTTTGAAGCGAGGAAAAGTGAAAGAAATCCAGTTTGACCAGCGCCTTTACTACCAAAAAGAAGGCTAGCATCAGAGTGGCCAGAGGGGAGCTTGAAAGTCCACTGGAGAGGGTTGGGAAGAGATGGATCAGAACCCTAATGAGAAAAAGCAAAAGCCCTAAAGTTAATTGGAAGGAAATGAGACACAACACCTCTTCCCAGGCTGGATGTGTGGGTGCTGACATGAGGAAAAAGCAGGTTTATCAGCAACATTATTTTTCAAACCAGATATTTGAAATTCAATACTAGGACCAAAACCAAAATGCTTCTGGATGCATGTGCTTGAAGGAGGTGGTAAGAGTGACATGGAGCATGAGTATGAAGGGATAGAAGCTGGCCATAGAGCAGCCCTCTGCAGAAGCCTCCAGCTGCGCAGAGCAGCTCAGTGTCATGCAGAGAAGAGAATGTTACCCACTTAGTCTGAGCTTTAGCACCAATCACACCATCTATGTACCAGAGACAGTGCTAAAAGCATTCCTGTGCTGTAGCATAATGACTCTATGACTTGGCGTTACTATCCCTGATTTTATAGATGAGGAAACAGGCTGAGAGAGATGAAGCAACTTGCCCAAGGTCACATAGCTATTAAGTAGAGTCAGGATCTGAATCCCAGTAGCTATCTCCTCAGCATATGCTCTCAATCACCCATCGGAGCCCTTCAGAACCTGCAGGAGGAAATTCAAAGGAGAATGCCAAAGGATAAATTCCTGAAGCCTCATTCCACCCTGAGGAAAGATGAGGCACCCCTGTGAAACAGGTGATTCAAGCTATTAGAGAAGATGCTCTTCCTTCAAAGGGGGATAGAAGCATCCCCACACACAAGGCAGTCTTGCATCTGCTTTTCATTTGAGGGTAATAAACAATGGCTAGTTCATCCCTGGCATGCCTGAGGAAAGAGAACACCATCACCTCCACCATCTCTGAGGGGCAGCCCGTTTCTGAAATGTATCAAGAAAAACCTGTCCCAGGTCTGAGAGAAAACAGGCTCTCCACTCCAGGTGCCTGTTTGCTCTCCTGGAGCCTCTGGCTGTGGAACCGTGCTGCAGCTCCTGGGTTTGGCTAGGGCACAGGATTAGCCATCCCCAGGAAATGCCTCCCTCCGGTCCAGGCAGGGATCCCAGCACACACACTCCTGGTGGTGGTAGTAGGGGGTGGTAGTGGGGGAAGGTGGAATGTTTCCTCTCTCCAGTCCAGGGAGGAGATCTGGGGACCACCTGGGGCCCTCACCCCCCAACCACCTCCTTGCTGGGGAACTGCCCAGTCCAGTGCCCCTTCCTCGGCCACCTCCCTCCCTTTAGCTGTGCTGGGGCATGAATCAGCTCTCACAACTTGTTAAAGCCGGAACTCTTGTTTTCATGCCCTCATCTCAGGAAACAGAGTTACAGGTTCCAGCTCCACTCAGCAGGGGGCCAGGGTCCTCACTTTATAAACATCCTAGCCTGTGAGAGCAGATGGCACAGAGATGGTATGAGACAGGAGCCCAGAGAGAAAGAGAAAAATTAAGAATCAAGGAATAAAGCAAAGAAAAGCCAAGAGGACAAGACCAGAGTATCCTGAACAGAAGAAACCAAGAAGGGTCCAAGAGAGCTGTGTTGCAAGAATGGTCCTGAGGATGCTCTGGGCTGGACAGACCAAGGGTATCCTGGGTGGCTGGGGGATCATCTGCTTGGTGATATCTCTACTCTTGCAGCACCCAGGAGTCCAAAGCAAGTGTTATTTCCAAGCTCAAGGTAAAGTGGAGTGAGGCATTTTATAAAGCAAAAAACAAGGAATGGGGTTGGGGCATGACGATAAAGGCATTAGAGATTCCTTCCAGTTGTGAAACAGGAAAGAAAGATTAAATGTGGGGGTAGTATGCACAGATTCTCTCCCTTCCCAGACCAGAAGAGACTGTCTGCTGCTACCACTCCCATGCCTACTAACGTTTCTTGTTTCTCATTCTTCCCTAGCCCCCTGTCACTATGAGGGGAAATATTTCACCTTGGGTGAGTCTTGGCTCCGCAAGGACTGTTTCCATTGCACCTGTCTGCATCCTGTTGGTGTGGGCTGCTGTGACACGTGAGTGACCAAGAATGGCTAGAGGGAATGCCTCTGATATGAGTGACGGGGGATGGCTAGGCAGTGACTAAATTGCTGTGAGGGAAGAAAGAATAGAGAGCAGTAGGAAACGGACATGGTGGCACATACCTGTAATCCCAGCAACTCGGGAGGCTGAGGCAGGAGGATTGCAAGTTCAAAGCTAGCCTCAGCAACTTAGTGAAGCCCTAAGAAACTTAGTGATACTGTCTCAAAATAAAATATAAAAAGGCTAGAGATGTGGCTCAGTGGTTAAGCACCCCTGGGTTCAATCTCCAGTACCAAAAAAAAAAAAAAAAAAAAGGCAGTAGGAGACTGTCCAGACCTAAAGGTACTTACATACTTACAAGAATGAGAAGATAAAGCTACAGCAACAACATGAGGGAGGTGGAAGCAGATCTGGAAACCACTCCTGCTGCATAACCAAAATGTCCTTGTATGGTAGACAAGGGCTTAGGAGGAGAGACCAGGGAACATTAAAGGAGGGTGTGGGAAGATGGTAGCAGTGAGAAAGAATGGGGGGACCGTGAAGGTGGGCCTTCACAGTGTACTGTTTCCCCATCCTTGGTTTCCCTAGGTCTCAGCACCCCATTGACTTCCCTGCTGGGTGTGAGGTACGTCAAGAGGCGGGAACCTGCCAGTTCTCCTTGGTGCAAAAATCTGACCCTCGGCTGCCCTGCAAAGGGAGAGGACCTGACCTAGAGTGGGGCTCAGCTAACACCCCTGTTCCTGGGGCTCCTGCTCCCCACTCTGGCTAAACTCAACTGATCACCTGTCTGCAGACTGCTCACTGCTGCTGCCACTTCCAGGGAAACCACTAGCAGCTGCCAATTTATTCTGAATAAATAAATTAATGCTACAGTTGAAAGCCTTCCTGCCTCTTTTTTTCTTTTCTTTCTTTTTCTTTTTTTTTTTCATTGCTGGGATTGAACCTAGGACCTTGCACATGCTAGACAAATGCTTTATCAATGAGCTACACTCCTGGCCCAGCCTGCCTCTCATTGTCTGAGCCACTGGGGAAAAAATGGGCCCCCACCAGAGTCCACATACTGAGTTCTCAGTATCTTGAAGAAACTAGGGTCACAATGGGCAGATGGGTCAGTTTCAGATGGTTATGGTGCTGGTGCTGGGGCCTGGAGCGGCATATGAGGCCAGGGTGGGGCTTGTAGGCAGCACCTTGATGGGGAGGTCCCAGCTGAAAGTGTCTACAGGTACTTGCTCAGGACCTGTCCAGGTGGCAGGTTCAGGTTGTTCCACAGGGGGCAAGAGTACCAATCCTGGTTCTCGGGATGTTACAAATTCAAAATGCAATCGCCATTTCAGAGATACTGTGGAAGAAAATGGTAGAGGTACAGCCATCAGAAGCCATCAGGAGTGAAAGCTAATAACAGGATGTGGTTACTGAATGAGAAACAATACAAAACAAAACTTGTATTCAGGAAGAAGAGAAGTCACAGAGAGCTATGATCAAGGATATTTTTTTTGAAGAAATCTGTTAAAGAGAACAGTGTCAACTACCTAATAACCCAAAAGTGGAACAGTCAAAGCTACACAGTGTGAGGTAAATATGCTGAGGAATTAAGAGATCAGTGCACCACAGGGACCCAATAAGTATGGGTGGGGAGGAGTTCTACAAAGCTGTTAAAGAGTTTGGAGGGGTGCTGGAGCAGTGGCTCAGCGGTTTCGGCGCTTGCCTGGCAAGCACAAGGACCCAGGTTCAAACCCCAGCACCATGTACACAACTAAGTGTTGGAGCAACGAAGGCCATGTGAAAAACTAAATAAAGTTGTTTCTCTCTTTTTCTCTCTCACTGTCCCTCTCTTAAAAACAAAAAAACCATGATCTTGGTTTCCTGGAAGGTGGGTTTCTGTATGGTAAAAGAAATAAAAAAATAAAAAAGTTTAGGGGTCTGTGCCTCTAAAGAGCTGAAGGCCTGAGAAAATTAAGGGTCAGAGGATAAACATGGGTATATTGGGGAATGTGTTAGCAATCAAGACCCATTACACTCTACCTAAGCTCAACATTTTACCCCACTATTCCCGTCTATAATTAACGATCAGGATCTCACCAATGGCAGTGCAGAAACCTGGGGTAGAGCTGAGAGGGATGGGGAGAGAGAAGCTTGTTCTGGTTGTATGTAAGCAGGACTCCTGGTGCCGGGCATGAGTCACATGGGACACAGCAGGCGTACCCCCTGTTCCCCTGCGCCGCTGGTATTCAGGCTGTACACGTTCCTCAGTCTGTAAGCTTACTGAAAACTAGGAGCAAGAAAATAGGTACATACAAGCAGGCATTTGTAAGTGCAGACTATAGGTGGGAGGGTAGCCCAACCTCAAGCTGTTTAATCAAAGGCACCCTGGGTGACCCTACTACCCACTTCTACATACCACCCCTCTTTGTAGGCCCTTCTTCTACCACAGCCCCTCAGGTTCAGCACCCAGAAACTCTACTCCCTTCTTACCTGCAAACAAGCTACAGTTCCTTCCCCTAAATTTAAGGTCCCCACCACGTCTTCACCAAGTCTGTACACAGATTTGAAGATGCCAAATGTCCCGACTTTCCCTCGACCATCACTGATATTGTATAGATCTGGGGAGAATGAGACACTGTAAGCCTAGAGTCTACACTGGGGATGTCTAGGACTGGTTACCAGAGGCCAAAAGGTGGGACTTATTTGTATAATCTGTATAATCTGGGGTGAGATATCAGTGGATCCACAAAAGCATGTGGTGGTTAGGAGACACTGTCTTTGACTCAAGCATAGTTTGAGGGGAGGAATGGGGTGGGACAATTCTGAAAGGATTCTCACGGAGGCTACGGCACGATGTGGCAGCCATGAGGCGCTCCCCAGCCAGCTCAGCTAGCCATGAGTCCTTCTTCCCACCTTCATCCTCCTCCAAGAATGGACTAGATGGGGCTACAGCCTCATCTTGGGGAAACCGGACATCTTGAAGGCCTAGAGAGAATAAGTGGAGAGGTAATGCTGGGGGAAAACAGAAATAAGAGATTTGAGTACAGACTCCAACCTGGGAGAACTGAAAGTAAGGAGAGACATGGCTGATGTCAACATCTCAACCTGGTTTCCAGTACCCTCCCTTCCCAACTCTCTAACATCTTCCCTAAGACAAGAAAGCTTTCTCACAGCCCCCTTGCCAGCCCTTAAGATTACTTCTGCTTTACCAATGCTCGATTCTAGTCTGTCCCTCCAGACACCCTTACTTACCAGTTAGCACAAGAACCCTCAAAGGGACCCTAAGTAAAGTGATGGGTGAGTTGACACGCTGGCAGCCAATAGTCAGTTTGTAGACGTACTTGACCGACTGACCCCGAAAGGAGGGTGGTCCCTCTCTGGGCAGCACTTCACTGTAGGAGTCTGGTTGAGAAGCAGTAGTCAGGGCAGCTAGAGGCAGCCAGAGAAGTCCTCCCTCCAGGAGACTCAGAAGGCAATTCAGGGATGGGGACAGTCACTCACATGATTTGGACTCTCCAGGGTCTAGCCTCAGGTCACAAAATAGAATTTTTGGCGGAGTAGAAAGGATACACTGACCCCTCTCACCTATAAAAGGTAAGAAAGGGGGCTGGAGCAGTGGCTCAGTGGTTGGAGTGCTTGCCTGGCATGCACGTGGACCTGGGTTTGAACCCCAGCACCGCATATACAACTAAGTGTCAAAGAAAGGAAGACCAGATGAAAAAAATAAAATTGATTCTCTCTTTCTCACTCCCCCCCCCCCCGCTTAAAAAAGGGGGAAGGCAGCAAGAAAGACTGCAATTTAACATCATGACTCCATTGTCCAATATCAGATGGAGAGGAGAGCCAAGTGGAAGCAGTGAAAGACTGACAACTTTTTTCCTGTTGTAACATAGTTTACACCCCCAAAGCAATCCTGCCCCTACATCCCCAGTGTGACAGGGACTACACAACCGCAACACCTTCACCCTTGGCTGACAATGACTCCACACACACACCCCCCCAAGGCAAAAGCCCCATCTCTAACCTCGGTGTGGCAGAAAGACAGTCTGGCTGTCAGGCTGGACATCTGGCTGACTAGAGTCAGGGGGAGGCAGGGCTACTCGACTCTCACTAGCATGGAACTGGCAGTGGATCTGGGCACTGGCCCAAGCCAGAGCCTCACTGTGGGAAGAGGAAAAGGAGACATCAGAGGGTAGTTCCTGACCTCATAAATGCTTTCCCAAACTCCCTATCACATTGTCTCATGAGACCAACAGGGTTTGAAGGCTGTCCTAGGGTTCAGGAAATCTGGAACCCCCGAAGAGAAACCATCATACAAAGGTATACTATGGGTACAAAGGGGAATGGGGAAGGGGTGGGGAAGAGAGGAGGAAAGGAGAGTGGAGGGCTATGACATCCACATCTTCTTGTTAAATAACCTTTTCCTGCAATGAGAGCACAATGAGCAAAAAGGTGGTGGTATAGCTACAGGACAACCTGAGCTCTGGCTTAGCACCAGCGATAGATACCAGGCTGCCTCTCAGAAAGGTCAGCACCTTCAGTAGGAGCATCCTCACCTGGATGCAGAAGTGGCATTAGGGGGTAGAGGGTTGGTGACCGTCACCACACACTCCAGTGCCTCCCCCGCCAGAAATACAGGACCCCGACTCAGCTCAGCTACCACTTCAATCATGGCAGCTTTGAATTCCGATCTAGAAGGAAAGACAGGGAATCGGAGGTCAGTACCATAACAGAGAGGGAGGAGTGTCTAGGGCCAAAACCTAGGGGTATGTCTAGAACTGGGTCCCAGAGGCCCTTGGTGGGGGTTTTCTTTACAATCCTCAGAGGACTGGCTGTCAGTACCTCGGAACCGGAGGGAAGGGCCAGGATTTGCGGAGCTGTCAAGCGGATAGAAGGGTCACGAGGCAGCCGACCCCGTATACCTCAGGGGGAAGGCGTCGTTCTGGGCCCCAGACCCCCGCTCCCCTCAGGACCCAGGTTGGCCTCCACACCCCACTTCCCTCAAGGTTTCACGTCCCAGCCCAAAGCCACCTCCGCCTGTCACCTCGCACAGTCGAAACCGGGAGTCAGGACACGGAAGCGCTCACCTGCCCCGGGCCCCTCCGGGACCCGGCCAGGTGCGCGGCTGCGTCCGCAGCGTAGGTGGAGCGGCAGAGGCGGGACTTCCTTTCGGATCCCCCCGCCCCGCGCAAGGAGCCCCTTCCGGCCGGAAGCATCCGGCGGGCCGGACCGGAAGGTGCTAGGGCCCTCTGGGCGCCTTGGGTCACCATCCCACGGGCTGGCACCTGGGCGCGGGCACTGCCCCGGACCCCCGCTGGCGGGACCCGGCGCTCGACCCTGGGGCGCCTGGTGCTGCGGCCCGGGGGCGGGGCCGAGGCCGCCGTGAGCTCCCGGGCCGGCCCCGGGGGCGGGGCCTTGCGGGCTGGTCCCGGGGCGGTGCTCTGCGGGCAGGTTCCGCGGCTCCTCCCCTCGCCGCGGGCCCAGTCGGCCTTTGGCTGGGCGAGGTAATCACCACGGCCCAATGAAGGCAAAGCCCTACCCTTCCCGCCCAGGACCTAGAGACACCACCGAAGGGGAGTCCGGGGCAGCTTTGTTGCTGTCGCCGCCACCGCTGCAACAAGAGCTCCTGGCTTGTAACAAGCCACCAGCTCACCAAAGCTTCCCCCAGCGCCTGGCCCTCCGGGACGGCACCTAACTACTATCGGCCCCCGCGTCTGGACTTGATTTGGCGACCTACTTTGTGTCAGCGGTCTCTGGACCCGAGGCCATCAAGGTTGTGGGCACCTAGGATCCAGGGAACATGGAAACCGGTGTCCCAGCCTCAGAGCAGATCAGCAGTGCCAAAGGGGATTCCCAGGTTTATTGCCCTGATGATGCTGGAAGCACTGAGGCTGTGCAGGTTACAGACTTAGGAAACCGTGAGGACAGTCGACCCCAAAATGAACCAGCCTACTGCAATCCTGAGGACTCTGGGCAGCTGATGGCATCCTATGAGGGGAAAGCTAGGGGCTACCAGGTGCCTCACTTTGGCTGGCGGATCTGCCTGGCGCACGAGTTTGCAGAAAAGAGGAAACCCTTTCGAGCAAACAACATCTCCCTAAGCAACCTGGTAAAGCATTTGGGCATGGGCTTGAGGTGAGTAGATCCTGTCGTCCAGAATGACTTCACTTTGTTCCATTTAAGACTTCCATCAGAAGTGGGAAAGGGTGGAAAAGCAAGTGAATAACTGGTCCCATTCAAGTGGCCCCTGTCGCCAGCATATTTTAGGCCTGTGATTTTGGAGGGTGAGACCAAGCCACATATCTTTGCAACCCTCTTCCTCCCAGCGTCTTCTCTTTTCAGCAGGAAAGTGTAGGAACTTTTGGTCCCGCTGTCTGCCTGTTCTTTAAGTTCCCTCTTATTTACTCCCTCTTTCCCAAAGATTCCCCTTTGGGATTAGTCGTCCTTTGTGTCAAGATAGAACAGAATAGTAGGACTGCTGTGGCACTGACACAGTGTTTTTTTGTAAGTGGGAGGTTTTCAACCCCAGATTCCTCTGAGCAGCTGGAGCATTCTCTGTACCCTCTTTAAGCACATAGTATTACAGTTCAAACACTCATCTGTTTCTTTCCTCAAGGCTTAGCTCCAGGGAATAGGTGAGAGCCTGTCTGTTGTCAATGCCAAGGAGAGGGTGATGAGAGATTCAGTCTCTTCTTATCAGACAGCTCCTAATATAAAAAGCAAAGACAGAAAGAGCCAGGCACAGTGTTATGCACCTATAGCTATAGTCCCAGCTACTTGGGAGGTGGAAGCAAGAGGATTGCTTGAGCCCAGGAGTTCAGAGGTAACCTAGGCAAAATACTGAGACCCTGTCTGAAAAATAGGGAGAGAGATAGTGGACTGGTAATGCAACTCAGTGGTAGAGTGCCACCTCCCCCAAAGGTGCCTTCCTACCAGAGAGGTGCTGCCATAGCTGTCCCCAAAGGTCTTAGTAATAGCTTTCCAGAGGGTGCCCAGTCTTTTCCCCCATTTCAAGGTTATAGACACCTACATAGCTTATCTTGGGCTGTAGAAACCCTCTGGGTCCTTACTAAGTTCAAAGAGTTACGATGAGGAACCATACCTTTTAACAGGAACAGGTGGATGTGAGGACAGAAAGCATCAGCCTGAGGTCATCCTGAGTCAGTCCCATACAGTAAACAGATAGGGGAGGGAGGCATAAAGGTTGGGAAGCTCCGTCCTGATAACTTCTAAAGCAGGGGATCCTTCACTTCCCCAGACAGTGTTGTGGGGCTGTGGTGGGAAAACCACTTACCTAAGCCCAGTTCTGGGCAGTGAGTGGGAAGGACCTGGTGCTGCCTGGACATCTGGTTCCCTTGTTAGTGCCTGTGGGTGGCCTGCACCAGAGGAGAATCATCCCTCTAGGCTCCTTCTGAAACTGACCCATCCAGCTTTGGCTCTAAGAACCTTTGGGTCAAAATGGGATCTAGAGTACTAAGACAAGTACAGTGGTTTGCATGTGTCGGAGACAGTGAGGTAGAAAACAGGCAGTCATCCTAGATCCTTAGACCCTTAGCTCCTAAACATGAGCTGTGTCACAGAGGCCTGAAAGTGTTGCTCAATTCCTGTGGCCCTGGATCCCCAACCCAGGATCGGGTAATACAGAGCTTTTAGAATAAGAGAAGGGTCTGTATTGAGAAGAAAGGCGGAGTGAAAAGAAGAATTTGGAATGATAATTCTTGAGTTAGGACTGAATGTATGGAGAAGGCCAGCTGCTAAATTAGGGGAGTGAGAAAGCTCTTAAGAGGGAACTGAACTGGGGGCACCCTGAGCAGGAGCTGCAGGTGGAGTTCTCTGGGCCTATGCTTGGTAGGAGCTTAATTTTGATGACTCTCCCTACAGCCAGAATCCATTCATTCAATAAAAATTTATCAAGTGCTTGTTCTATGCCAAATGGTCCTTTTTCTGCTTACCTTCATATCTTGCATATTTTCCCTGGCTGTCCTAATCCCTGCTGCACCCGCCTTCTTTCCACCAATCCTTTCTGTCCTCTAGTTTCAAAGTCAGTTTCCTCTAAGCTGACAAAGAGAATCTTTTGGCTCCCCACATCTCATCCCTCTTTCACTGTGCTGTTCTCCGCACCTCCGTAAAGTACTGCCCCTTAATGACATTCTCCTTCCCTTGCTCTTGTGTCCCATTGTTTGTACATTCATTTGTAAATTAAGCAACTATTTATGGGATGCTGAACTGGTGCCCTGCCCTGTGCTTAGAGCTGAGGGTAACATTCAGCTAGTCTTTGTCATTATCCCTTTCCCCAAGGAACTTAAAAATTTGTCAGACTCACATGGGGGACATTGAAATAACAAGGTGGTGTCTGATTAGGAATTTTGATAGTGTACTTGCAAATAATAAGAATACCTGTCACAAGTATCCCAGTTTATGGCTTTCTTATTTGTTATGTCATTTGATATTTCATTCATTCCATGAGATAGCTAGGGCAGAAGGTATCCCCATTTTGTAGATAAGGAAACAGGCTTTAGGCTATTAGGTAAGTAAACCTAATTACTTGGTTATTTAAGTGGTGTCACTGAATTGGGTATAAAATCGTTGGGTAGGAGAGGCGAGTGGAAGTGGAAAAGAATCTGGCAGGGCAGGTCTTGCTTAGTGAGGACCCTTCCTGAATAAGAATTTGTAAGAAATAAGATTAAGAGGCAGGCTGGGGCTGTCTTAGCCTTGAAAACAGTGTCATTTACTTATCGGAGATAGCCCAAATCATTTACCTGTTGGATATAGAGTGGGGACAAGACCAGAAAAACATGGGGAGTTTAGAAGACTTTACTGGAATATTATGAAAGAGCAAAATCTGAAAACTTACAGTTTAAATGCTGAACTTAAAAAGAAAGACTTACAAGGAAATGGCCAGGAATGTAAATATTGGTTGGCTTTAGATGAGATATTTTTCTCTTTCTACCTAGTGTATTCTCCAAATTTTCATCTTTCCTAATCAAAAAAAAAAAAATAGTCATTTTTAGAAGAAGAAAATTATCTTGGCAGCCTGTGCCTGTTTGGAAGGTAGGGAGTGGGTATGGAGGATGGAGGCCAGGGAAGTCTTTTCCTTTCAGCACCTCAGATAGAAGCTCTTTAGATTTAAACTAAAGTAGTAGTAGTGAAGTTGGAGAGGAAAGAAGACCAGAAAGCCCCTTCTACTGAGAAGAAAGAGGAGAAACCAAGGCATCCAGTTCTACACCAACTATTGGGACAACTGGGAAGATGAAGAGGTCTTGAACTGTAGAGTAATCAAGAGGAGGAGAAGCTCAGAAGCCAAGGTGGTGGGGTCTTTGCTACATTTAATGGGGAGGTCACTGCTGGGTGACCAGAGAGAGGCAAGTGACTGCAGCCTGTGAGGAACCACCCACCCACCCCTTGTACTCACTGCTTCTTGCTCCTCAGGTACTTGAAGTGGTGGTACCAGAAGACCCAGGTGGAGAAGAAGACACCTTTCATCGACATGTTCAATTGTGTACCCCTGAGACAGATCTATGGTGAGCCCCATCCCAGTTCTGCCCTGCTTAGTGAGAGTGCAGCCTTCAGGTCTACTACAGAGTTAGGCGAAGATTCTTCCCCATTCCCTAGGTTTTTAGAGGAACTAATATTTATAGTACAGAAAGTGAGAAAGAGACTTGTTTTTCTCTCATTATACCCCACTAACCTTCCTGATTATCTCTTTAGGTTGTCCCTTGGGTGGCATCGGGGGAGGCACTATCACTCGTGGCTGGAGAGGCCAGTTCTGTCGTTGGCAGCTTAACCCTGGAATGTACCAGCACCAGACAGTCATTGCTGACCAAGTAAGAGCCAGGAGGTAGAGGAAAGGCTCAGGCAAAGAAGGGCCTCTTGGCTAATGTGGGATGTGGCAGTTAAATATAGATCGGATTCAATCCAGGAAGTACGTTCAGGATGCTTTCTGTGTGCCCAGCCCTCTACTCAGGGATACAGTGGGAATGACACACACAGAACCCTGCTATTCCTTGAACAAGTATATGGCCCACATTTCTCTATTAAATGCCTCCTGCCTACCTTGCTCCCCCAATTCTACTAGCTGAGCCAATACCCACCACAGGGAGTACAGAGAATTCCCAGATTAATGAACCTAGCTGAAAGAACATTTGGTAGGACTAGAAAGGAAAATTAAAACCAAAAGTCTCCAGAGTCATAGGGGAAAAAGATGCATAATGCAACCTCTACTCCTAGATTTGTGAACCATAAGCCAAGGGTCAGCTCCTCTGAATCACTGCCATGTCTCTCTGGCTAGGGTCCCCAAAACTCTTCCTCTCCCAGGCTTAGGTCTCTATCCTTCTTTCCTTTTCTGAAACTTAATTTTATACCCCTTCTGTTCCTGCATCACATCTGGGCCTTAAGTTGCCAGAAGTATGTGGCCTGCCTTTCATCATATCTTTCTAATGGCCTCCCCTTTTTAGTTATCTACCAAGTTCCTCTTTCCTGTTTGAGAGATGCCTCCAGCTTTCAGCTCATCTTCACAGGAGAATTGACTGGCAGATCTTAGTCCCACTGATGTCAGTGCCCTTCTCAATTCTAGTTTACCGGCCCCACCCAATTCCCTCTGCCTCATCCCTTAGGTATCCAAGGGAATGCCTTCTGGAATCATGACTCTGCAGTTAAAGTGATTATTGCATGCTTAATATGTCCAGGCACTGTCCTGCACTTCTTGTATATTTAATATTAAAAACAGTCCTACAAAGTAAGTATTATGCTCATTTTACACATGAGGAAACTAAGATCCAGAGAGGGCTGGTAATACACCCAAGGTCCCATGGTTAATAAAAGGAAACATTGAGATTCAGAACCAGTTCTGTATGTGGTAAAGAGGCTATGGTCTTAAACATTATGTACTGTTCCAACAATGTGAAACATTTTCTGTACAGTAAACATATCAGATGTAGTTCAAACCAAGGGAATAGCTATTGACTCTCATAACTCCTACTCTCCAGGACCTGTGTATATGTGTGTGTGTGAGAGAGATTGGATGGGGGAAGAGAGGGAGGGAGAGGAGGATTGATTGTTAAGAGAGACAGAGAGAGAGATGGATGGTGTGTGTGTTTGTGGTGCTGGGCATTGAACCCAAGGCCTTATACGTAGTAGGCAAGCACTCAACCATTGAGCTATATCCCTAGCCCTAGCAGCTTAAATTTTTATTGGGGAAATAGGTCTTATAGAAAATGGAAACTATGAGACCACATCAGTGCCAAAATGAGAAGGACAAACAATGTACTAAGAAAAAGGGACTTTGTGTGTTACAGACTTGCTCATTCTCTCCACACACATGCCAATTCTGCAGAGGGGCACATCAGTGAAGTAGGACATGGTCCTTACCCTCAAAAGAACTCATGGGCAGTCAGGGAAATAGAATAAGCAAATAAAATACATTATGACATAATACACCAAATGCTACAACAGAGGGGTAGAAGACACATGGAATGAAGGAAAAGAGTTGGCATCTGACCTAGGTCTTAAAGGATGAGGGGGTCTTGCTAGATGGAAAATGAACAGGACCAGAGCCATAGAGGAGGAAATGTAGTGTACTCAAAGAATGGGGAGTATTTTATGTAACCAGAATATAGGTGTTTAAAGAGGTAGAGATCAAATCAAGAAGGGCTTTGAAAGCCAGGAAAGAAAATTTAGAATTCAGCCGTACAGTAGTGCACGGCTGTAATCCCAGCTACTTGAGAGGTGAGGCAGGGAGATCAAAAACTAATCTGGGCAATTTAGTAAGACACTGTCTTAAAATTTAAAAATAAATAAAAATGGCTGGAGATGTAACTCAGTTCTAGAGCACCCTATATAGTTCAATCCCATTACTGAGGGGGCGGAAAATTTAGGCTTTAGTATGAGGGCCATGGGAGTCACTGAAATATAAGAAGCAGGGACTGACATATCTTGATTTGTGTGTAAGAAAAATCACTCTGCTTCCCAGATAAAAACAACAGAGACCAGGTAGGCTTAGATTAGGGCATGGAGACCATAATAGGGGTAAAAGAAGCCTGGGAGCTAGGTAATAGGGGAGGCAGCAGGACTTGGTGGCTCACTGAGCTTGGGGGGAGGCCTGGGGGATGACCTGAGGCTGGTGGTACACGGTAAGGATTCAGGCTCTGGGAAGGGAGGAACTGCTCTGAGGGGAGGAAGACTAGTGTGTGGTACCTGTTGGTTGCCCTGTTCCAGCCTATCTGCCCTCTTGATCAAGTTCACAGTGTGCTTGCGTCGGGAGGGACGGACTGTATACCAGCAAGTTCTGTCCCTGGAGCGCCCAAGTGTCCTGCGCAGCTGGAACTGGGGATTGTGTGGGTACTTTGCTTTCTACCACGCTCTCTATCCCCGAGCCTGGACTGTCTATCAGCTTCCTGGCCAGAATGTCACCCTCACCTGCCGCCAGATCACACCCATCTTGCCCCATGACTACCAGGTGAGACTCCTTCTGTTTCCTCCATTGCACTCCCTTCCCCAGATCCACCTCTGCTGAAAATTCCATGACCTTTGAAAGGGAGGGGTTGGAGCCATGAACATCACACATCTTGTCTTCTATGTAATCTGGTAGGCAGTCTGTGTGGGACTGTGGGGAAATGCAAGTGGAAGACAAAGAGTACACTGGGGATAATTGAGACAGACCCTTCTTGCCCAGTACTGATCCTGGAAGTAGGACCGGAAGGGGCTACTCTGAGACCATCTGAGTCTAATTTTTGCCCGCAGGACAGCAGCCTGCCTGTAGGAGTCTTTGTATGGGACGTGGAAAATGAAGGGGATGAAGCTCTGGATGTGTCCATCATGTTCTCCATGCGGAATGGACTGGGAGGTGGAGACGATGCTCCAGGGGGTTTATGGAATGAACCCTTCTGTCTGGAGCAGGATGGGGAGACTGTCCAGGGACTGCTGTTGCATCATCCAACCCTTCCAAATCCTTACACCATGGCTGTGGCTGCACGACTCACGGTAATGGAAGAGCCTGCCCTATGTTTTAGCCCCTGATCCCTTACTCTCAGCCTGACCCCAGATCCACCTCCACCCCATCATGGTATCTTCATTTCATCAACCCCCAAGTCCCACCCTAATCAGAGCTCTTCAACCTCTGGAACTTGGAGGCGAGAGTAAGAGGAGCTAGAGAGCTAATTAGAATCCAGCATACTCGTAGAGCTTGCCCTCACAGAGTCTTTGGCCCCTTAACAGGCAGATACCACGGTAACTCACATCACAGCCTTTGACCCTGACAGCACTGGGCAGCAGGTGTGGCAGGACCTACTTCAGGATGGACAGCTGGACTCCCCCGCTGGTGATGGGGGGGTCTGACCGGGAGGTGTTGGGAAGAAAGATTGTACCTGTCTTAAGACCAGGGGAGGGAGACTTGATAATGAACAGGCCTTGTTCTCATGTTAGGGATCCCTAGCCCTGGTGTTGGAGGGGGTGCCTTTGCTGATTTATCTTGTGCTTCTCAGGTCAAAGCATCCCCTCACAGAAAGGAGAAGGCATTGCTGGGGCTGTATGTGTTTCGGGCAAGCTGCTGCCTCGAGGCCGGTGCTGCCTAGAGTTTTCACTGGCTTGGGACATGCCCAGGATCATGTTTGGAGCTAAGGGCCAAGTCCACTACAGGTGCAGGAACCAATTTAGGGATTCAAGACTCTGTGGCTGTGACCTGGAACAGATGTTCTTATCTCTTCTGTTTCTTTCTACCTCAGGCGATATACAAGATACTTTGGCCTAGATGGTGATGCAGCACCTGCCCTTAGCCACTATGCACTGTGCCGATATGCAGACTGGGAAGACAGGATCTCAGCTTGGCAGAACCCCGTATTGGATGACAGGTGCCAGTGGGGCCTTCTCTTATCTTTCTTCTGGGCATTCCCACTCCACACGGGATTGTCATTCACCGTCTACCCAACAAATTTGCTGGGATTTACCTGGTGGTTCAACTCTGCTGAACCCAGAATTCTATTCTTGAAGGACCACAGTCATGAAACCATTGCCTTCTCCTGACTTCCCAGATCTTTGCCTGCCTGGTACAAATCTGCATTGTTTAATGAACTGTATTTCCTGGCTGATGGAGGCACAGTGTGGCTGGAAGTTCCTGAGGACTCCCTATCAGAAGAGCTGGGAGGGAGCATGTGTCAGCTCCGCCCCATTCTGCAGGACTATGGTCGATTTGGCTATCTTGAGGGTATGGGCTGCTAGTGGGCTAGGGTTTGGCAGGCCATACCCTATCACAAGGCCAGATGATGGTTTTTATCCATCCAGGGTGTTGGTGGGATGAGGAGGTCAGTGGTGACTGTAACCTGATGACAGTGCCCTACCTCTAGCTTTGGAAGACAATCTAGGAATGGAGCTATGAAGGGAAATCAGGAATTCTGGCAACAGTGTATCTTTCCTCATTCCTCTAGGCCAGGAGTATCGCATGTACAACACATATGATGTTCATTTTTATGCCTCCTTTGCCCTTGTGATGCTCTGGCCCAAACTCGAGCTCAGCCTGCAGTATGACATGGGTGAGGGTAACTTTCATGTTGTTTCTTGTCTGCCCTCTTAGTTCCCCATATCCCTGAATCTTTGTGGTCCTCAGATTATCTCTTCTTCCCCTTTTATCCACACATATCTGCATCCTGCTTATTTCCCCTCTGGGGTGGCATACATGGCTCTCTGCCCCATCCCAAGCCCACCCATTCCCTGCCTTTTCCCACCCACTTATATGTCTGCTCCTCCAGCTCTGGCAACTCTCAAAGAGGACCTGACACGGCGACGGTACCTGATGAGTGGGGTAGTGGCACCTGTGAAAAGGAAGAATGTCATCCCCCATGATATTGGGGACCCAGGTAAAATTCCTTCCATCCCAAAGTCAATTTCCCTCCTTCAGCTTTCTGTACCCGTCACCCTGTCCACCAATGCAAATGAACCAGGTCCCCTTCCTTCTCACAGATGATGAACCATGGCTCCGGGTCAATGCATATTTGATCCATGATACTGCTGACTGGAAGGACCTGAACCTGAAGTTTGTGCTGCAGGTTTATCGAGACTATTACCTGACGGGTGACCAAGGCTTCTTGAAGGACATGTGGCCTGTGTGTCTAGTAAGGGATGCATGAGCAGTAGCCAGTGTGTCTGGCATGATTAGCATATAGGGAGAGCCCTGCTAGCTACTATCTTTCTTTGGTACCTAGATCTTCTATTTCTTGGTCCTTCTCTAGGCTGTGATGGAGTCTGAAATGAAGTTTGATAAGGATCATGATGGACTCATTGAGAATGGAGGCTATGCAGACCAGACCTATGATGGATGGGTCACCACAGGCCCCAGGTTGGGCAGGGTGGGGAGGAGTTTCTAGGAGGGCTGAGGTGTGGAACTGGGTACCAAGGGATGGGAGGGCTTAAGAAAAATTAGCTGTTAAGTACGTAAGTAACTGGAACTGCCAGTCTGATCTCCTGAACTCCTGTCCCTGATCAGTGCTTACTGTGGAGGGCTGTGGCTAGCAGCTGTGGCTGTGATGGTCCAAATGGCTCTTCTGTGTGGGGCACAAGATGTCCAGGATAAGTTTTCTTCCATCCTCAGCCGGGGCCAAGAAGCCTATGAGAGACTGCTATGGAATGGTGAGTTGGGACAACCTAAGGAGTTTTCAGGCAGCTATGGGGACCCAGGAGCCTCACTTTGTCCTTCCTCTACTCTAGGCCGCTATTACAACTATGATAGCAGCTCTCAGCCTCAGTCTCGTAGCATCATGTCTGATCAGTGTGCTGGACAGTGGTTCCTGAGGGCCTGTGGCCTAGGAGAAGGAGACACTGAGGTGAGAGATACTGAGGAGAAACCAGAAAGAAAGGTGGATATTCCTCAGATGGGAAGCAAACATAAGAGAACATGTCCCTCCCTGCCTTTGCTCTTGCCCCTCCAGGTATTTCCTATCCCACATGTGGTCCGTGCTCTCCAAACGATCTTTGAGCTCAATGTCCAGGCTTTTGCAGGAGGAGCCATGGGGGCTGTGAATGGAATGCAGCCCCATGGTGTCCCGGATAAATCCAGTGTGCAGTCTGATGAAGTCTGGGTGGGTGTGGTCTACGGGCTGGCAGCCACCATGATCCAAGAGGTAATGCACTTCCTTCCCTATTTCTACCATCTATACTACGGCCCAGAAAATTTTATAAGCCATCAGACTTCAAGGCCTAACCCAAAGCCATGTCATCTCTCTGTAAAGCCTTCCTTTTCCTTGGTATGTGTTCCACCTCCTGCCTTCAGGTTTTTGCCTTTGGTTAATGTTTATCTCCCCTGATAGCTGGGTGTTTCCTAAGGGCAGAAACCTTACTGTCTCTATCTTTCCCCCAAAGTGGTAATATTGGGGGTGCCAAGTTAAATGTATGACTTCCATCTCTCCCCACAGGGCCTGACTTGGGAGGGTTTCCAGACAGCTGAAGGCTGCTACCGTACTGTGTGGGAACGCCTAGGTCTGGCTTTCCAGACCCCAGAAGCATACTGCCAACAGCGGGTATTCCGCTCACTGGCCTATATGCGGCCACTGAGTATCTGGGCCATGCAGCTGGCCCTGCAACAGCAGCATAAAAAGGTCTCCAGGCCAGTAGCCGAACAGGGCACAGGACTAAGGACAGGGCCTAAATGTGGACCAAAGGAAGTGCTGGCAAACCTAACCCCAAAGTGAACCCTCTGAACTGTGGGAGCCCAGCCGCCAGCCTGGTTGTTGCTCCTTCCCCAAAACCTCCTGCAGCCCTGAGCCACCAGGACAATCACGCCTCTCCCTTTTCCCCACCCAGCTGTGCCAGTAAAGAGGAGCTGAGGGTGAACCAAGCATCAGAATCACTTATTTATTTCCTTACCCCTTCCCTTGTTGCATGAAATGTTTGAGGTCAGTTGATTTCCCCAGATCCATTCATGGGATGATAGACACATATGGGTACAAATAAAAGACCCACAAAGCCAGTAAGTGTGGTGTGTTTGAGACCCTAGGCATCTTCACAGTGCACTGAAGTGAAGGGCAACCCTCTTCCACTCCTTTTTAGATGGGGGTGGCAGTGAGCTCTTCTGAGACACTCTATATCCTCACATTTAACCTGAGTATCTTCCCTGTAAGATGACAGGTGAAGGGCTATGGGTAGGGAGCCATCCCTCCTTTCTTGTGAGATTTGCCTGCAGGGGAAGAATGGGACCTGGACAGAGGGGCTCTGAGAAGAGACTAGGGAATGGCTCTCCCTGAGGAGCCTGAAGCATGAGATACTGCAGGCAGGATGAGTTGCCAGGGGCCTGGAGCGTATGTTCTAAGCTGTCCAGTAACTGATTTGTGCTGTCCTTTGGTACATCTGACTGCAGGGCAGGCAGCTCCAACTGCTGCGGGTCCTCACCGGGGAGGGCACGAAGCTGCCGGGACACTGAGAAGACAAAAGTATTGTTAGGAACAACACATAAAGAGCCTAGGCCTCTCCCCTAGCAGGTGCCTAAAAGGTATCCTTAAATTCTCTTACCAATATGCTCAGCCGGCAGGCTCCCCCTTGTGTTAGAGGAGTACATAGCAGGTACAAGAAGGAGGCAAAAGGAGAATAGAAGGACCTAGAGCACAGGAAAAAAGGGATGAAGGAATCTGAATTGTACCCTTGTCCCCAACCCTAAGAAATCTCTCCTTCCAACACCATCCTCACCAGGACACAGGTGCTGCTGCTGCTAGTTTTGTTTGATATTTCAATCACCATAGCCTGGAGTTTCCTTAACTGATCCAGAAGAGACCTAGGAGAAGAGGGTAATGGAATAAGCATTCCTTGCTGGCCCTCTGAACCATAATGAAACCCTCCTATTAGGGCTACCACCTCCTGCTGTGACCTGAATCCTATTTTTTGTTTTTGGTACCAGGGATTGAACCCAAGGGCACTTAACCACTGAGTCACATCCCACCCCCCATCCTGGCCTGTTTTTACTTTTTGAAACAGGTTCTTGCTCAGTTGCTTAGGGCTTTGAACTTGAGATCTTCCTGCTTCAGCCTGCCAAATTGCTAGGATTACAGGCATGTGCCACCATGCCTGGCCTCTTAACTTTTTGTCCTATTTTTACAAATGACTTCTTCCTCTCTATGAAAAAAATAGCCTGGGGCTGGAGTGGTGGCTCAGCGGTTGTGGCGCTTGCCTGGCATGTGCAAGGACACGGGTTTGAACCCCAGCACTACATATACAACAAAGTGTTGGAGTAACGAAGGTCACATGAAAAACTAAATAAAATTTTCTCTCTTTCTCTCAAACTATCCCACTCTCTTTAAAAAAAAAAAAAAAAAATCCTAAGTCCCTCACTAAAACACAACACTTCTTGATTTCAGTACCTTCAGTAGTTCTCCAGGGCCTGATCAGGAATATACATAATCCTTACCAGGTACTCTGTGTCTTCTACCTTTTGGCCCAACTTGCCTGTGTTAAGGTTCCAGCCAAACCTGTTATATTCTTTTTGCCTAGAATGATTTCTTGACCCATCCCTCCCCACAATCCTAACTGCCCCATGAGGTCTTTATCTTACTTTCCCTTTCTTGGTACTTAACTTATCCTTAGCTACTTGTAAATTTATTCCCTCACTAGGAACTTCTTGGAATCATACCCAGTAAAGGCCAAGCATCAGACCTTGCATTTGGGGAGCTGCCCAGTTAGAAACTAAGTGTAGAACAGCATGAAAGATAAAACATTAAGTGGCAGGGTTGGGGAAAATGATTTGGAAGGCTGCTCACAGATTCTGTTCCTCCAGAAGTTGTACTTTGTTCTGTAGCTCCAGATTCCGGGCTGTGTATTTCAAGACCCTGGGGGATAACAGAGATACGGTCTGTTTCCTCCCTTCAAAACCTTAATACTTGCAACTATTCTGTTCCTTCTCCCTTTCATACCTGCTCTCCAAACCCCCCACATACACCTTCTTCTTCCTGCGGCTCTCCTGAGCAGCCCTCTTGTTTCGAATCTTCCTCCGCACTCGTTTCAGAACTTGTTCTTCCAACTGAAAGAAGATGGAGTAAAGGGTACCACAGGAATATTGGATCAAAGAATTGGAAAGCAAGCAAGTTCAATCTTCCCAATATAGGAATCTTCTACAACTTCCCTGACCAACAGGCATTTAGCTTCTGTCTGAATGCTAAGGACTAGGTATTAACCTTCTCAAAAGCCAGTCCATTTTAAACAGTTTTGTTTTGTTTTGTTTTTAATTTTTATCCTGAGGGTTGTAGTGGTAGCTCAGGGGTTGGAGCACTTCCTGGCATGCACAAGGACACAGGTTCAAACCCCAGCACCACATACACAACTATGTGTCAGAGAAACAAAGGCCAGATGAAAAAATTAAAACGATTACCTCTCTCGCTCTCTTTAGGAAAAAAAATTTTTTTAATGTTTTTCCTGAACCAACATCTGCCTTCTTATAATTTCTTTTACTTTTTTTGGTGCAGGGGCAATACTAGGGATAGAACCCAGAGTATCTTACCATTGAGCTACTTACATCCCCAGTTCTTTTTATTTTACTTTGAGATGGGATCTTGTTAAGTTGCTGAGGCTGCCTTTGTAATTGTGATCCTCCTATCTCAGCCTCCCACACACTGGAATTGCAAGTGTGCCCAGTTTTCCCATCAGACTGTTCTAGACTCTGGGGTCAAATAGAACAGACCCTATTTAGATATTTTAGAGCGCTTTAACATTGCCTCAATTTAAAAAGGAAAAAACTTTGACAAAATTTTAAAATCACCTTACTGTACCCTCAATAATGTGTCAAAAGATATGGGCTCAGAATTGGACACTAAGATGTGTTATAACCAGTATAAAGGAGAGCAAGATGGTCACTGCCCTTTTAGGGGCAGCACCTCTATTGATAGTTTCCAAATCCTGCTTTCCTGCTAGCCACGTCATACTGCTGACTCATCTTGTACTTTTATGAAATTAAAATTCCCTTAACCTTTCTGCCAATGAACATTGATTTCATCATGGTTTCATGTAGTATCAGTATCAACTTCACTGTGCCTGTGAAATTGCCATCATTGCTTGAAACTTAAAACTCAGGATATTATTCTTTAAAAAAAAAACACAAAACCCAGAGGACTTTTTTTTTTTTTTGAGAGAGAGGGACAGTGAGCGTTAGAATCAATTTTAATTTTTCATGTGCCTTTCATTGTTCCAACACTTGTGTACTGGTGCTGGGGTTTGAACCCATGTTCCTGCGCATGCCAGGCAAGTGCTGTAACTGCTGAGCCACCATTCCAGCCCCATTATACTTATTCTTGTACTGCTTGGTCCAGATTTGTGGAACTCTCACAAACACTTGTACCATTGAGCAAGAAGTGGATTACCATGAAGCCAAAGGAATCTAAGTGTCAGGGACCTTCATTTGCACAATGCTTTCCAATGTCCTATACTAATGTTGCACCAATAATTTTGAATTTATTTTTTCTTAAAAAGAATACCAAAATCAGGCACTGTCCTTGTATCTAGCATATTAACAACCTGCCTCAGTTTCCTACTAGCAACAGATTCACTAATTTTTCTCACCTCGGTTCCTTTTTTTCAAGTTATGATATAAAATGAACAGAATTTGCCTACTCACAAGTTGCCTCCAGCCTTTACTTCACCAATGGAAGCCTTACCTTAGTAAGAGGAAGGGTCCTGGGCAGAGTAAGCCCCTCTTTCTCCAATAGCCTTTTCTCCTCCTCTGTCAGTATCAGCCTGGCAATCTCCTGGGGTTAGTGGGGACCAGAGTTGCGGGCAAATGTCAGAAAGGAATAGGGGATCCTGGCCCCACCCGTGCAATGTGGGAATAATCCTGAAAATCAAGTCAAGTACCTGCTCAGTGGGCTCCTCCACATGTAGTGGAGTCATCTGGGCCTCCTCCTTTCCACAGCTCCCACTATCTACAAAAAGGGATATTAGGAATAATCAAGTCGATGAGGAGGCCTCCCCTTCCCCGAAACGACGCTTATTTCAGACTCACCTAGATCGATGGAGACATGTTCCTGTGGGAGGGAGTAAGTGTGATCGTGGTGGACAGGATTGGAGTCAGAGGTGCCGAGAATATCCAAGGATGGTGGGGGACTCAGCAGGGAGTTCAGCAAATCCTCTACTTCCCAGTCGCTCAGTACCTGCACAGAGTCCTAACCAATTAACAGGCCTTGATTGATCACTACCGCTCGCAGGCTCACTGACATCCCGAGCTTCCTGGAACCTCTACCCACCTCGGAGGTCGGCAGCTCCCAGTCCAGTGGAGCCACCACGGCCTCCTCGGACGCAGCCCCCAAATCCCCGCTTTCCTCTAGCAGGAAGCCCAGCAGGTCCTGGTCACCAGGGTCCAACGTCAGCTCCATTTGGGACATCTACGGCAAAATGGGAAGAAAAACCCTGGGTTCACCCAACTAAGCGGCTCTATCCCTGATTCCCGGCAGGTCCCCTAGTCATCCCCCTCACCTAGCTGACCCTCCGCTGAGCAGCCCCGCTGGGGGACGGCCGTCGCTCTCAAGCCGGAGCCCCTTCCCAGCTCCAATTCTCCTAAGCCTCCAACACAACAAAAGTGACGTATACAGCCCGGTGGCATTTTGGGACTTGGAGTTCCCTCCAACTCGGAAGTTGCCTCCCGGCCGCGCCACGTCCCGGGGGCTATGCAAACGACGGGGACGTCCGGGCGCTGCTCTCACCCTGGGGGCGGGGACTCTGAGGAGCGGGCCCAGCCTTCGCCTCCGGCTAGAAAAAGGAAGAGTTAGATTCTAAAAGGGAACTCGGGCGTAGTTCGGGTTTTTCTCCGGTAGCGCCGCACCCTCGCTTCCTGCCGGGGAGGGGCTGCAGCCTTCGGCGGGCTCCCGAGCATCGAGAGCCGGGGCCAGAGCAGCTTCCTGCAGTCCCCGCAACCATAGAGCGCGGGCCCAGGGCGCCGCCCGCGGGTGGGGGACGTTCCCGGGACGGAAGTGGCCGAGTGCGGCGGAGGGAGGGCGAGGCCGGAGCCCGGGAGCGACCCGGACGACGAGCGGGCTAGCGGGCCGGCGGGCGGGGCACCGAGCCGGGCAGCGCAGGTAGGCCGGACCGGGCCGACTGGAGCCTCGGGGTGGGGAGGCGGGCGGGGCCCCGAATCTCCTGCGCCAGGCGTTTCGGGTTCGGCGGGAGAGGTCGGCGTCCGGCGCGCCCCGGCCGGGGCTCGGAGTTGAGCAGGCCGGCTCGCGGAGGCCGGCCCTTCCCGGGAGCAGTCCCCCGCCCGGAGAGAGATTGGGGAGGGCGAGGGATGGGTGGCAGCGAGGCGCGGGGCGGAGGTGGCTTCGGTGTTAGCTGATGGCGGGTTTGTGATAGGAAAGCTTTGGGTGCGTTTAGGATTACTTGGCGTTGGCTTTAGGAATCAAGGATCACCTTAGACGTTACAAAATAAAGCGAGGCTAAGATTTCAGTTGTTCGTGTAAGTTCGGTCCGTTTTGTGTAGGTGAGGTTTATTTTGTTTTAGGGAACGGCCACTGTCAGTCAGAGTTCAGGGTCGGGTTAAGGGTCAACAACAGGAATTAGGTTGGAAGTCCGTTTTAGGAATTAAAACGGTGTCATGGTCAGTATTAAGGACAAACTGAAAACGGGAGTTAGTAACCAAATTACAAACGAGTTTAAGGTTTACCGCGTGACATTTAAGATTATAGTAAGATTTGGTGCTAAAGGTAAATTTAGATCACTATGCGTGTCTGCTAGGAAAGGGATGAATGTCAAAGCCAGTACTGGGAATCAGGAAACAAATTAGGTTCAGAGTTAATGTTAGGAATTAGAAGCAACTTTGGGATTGTGTTTGAGGCCAGAGTCTTTGACCTTGAGCAGGTAAAATTTTAAGAAGTTTGCTGTAAGTAGATACCTTTGTTTTGTGGAAAGATCTCTTATTCCTGTGCAGTCACAGGGGCTTCTTTCACCCAGAGATGATGAACTAATTTCAGATCAGGGTTCTGGGCTTCAGCTAGAATTAGAGGCATCTGGGATTCCTGCTTTTTAATTCCACTTTTTAAGCCCAAGGCTCTTACAGTAGCCACTACAATTGGGGGACAGGGATTCCTGGACTATTTTGTTTACAAGAAGTGCGGTAGAAAAGGAACAGGGACCCAGCAGATGTGCAAGACCTAGTGGTAAGTGGGGGACTGCCTAGAGAAGAGCAGACAAGGAAACACAGTTGCGGGAAGGGAACTGAATCTCCTGATAGTTTAGCCAAACTACCTCCCCTTTCTTTCATTCCCTAGATATTAAGCCTCCCTCTCCAAATCTCATGCCTGGCTTTGCATTACCCACCCTTTCTTCTTAGCGCTCTATAGAATACTTTCTTCGCCTTTAATTCTCCCATGTTACATTCATTCCCATCTTCTCTGCTGCCTCCTACTCCACCTCTTAATCCACACATCCTACTTTAATTGACCTGCACCCAAATCTGAGCTTTGCCATCATCTTAAAGCATTGTCCCACCACTTACATTCACACATACACCTGCATACCACCTGGTCATCTACTGAATACCCTCCCCATCCCCCAGCCCCTATCATGTGCATCCCCTGGTTCTGAGACTTTTTTAATTTCTTGGTCCAGTTATAGATTCCCTTCCCCCACTCTCCAACAGAAAAGAGGAAATGAGACCCAAAGAGGAAACTGGGTCTTGCTGATCTCACGCCCAGCCATTTCACTCCCAGGCTGACCCTGCCACTGACCACAGTATTTTCCCCTACCCATCTTGATTCAGCTACTGCCTATACCCTAGACTGCCCTTCCCCCAGCCCTACCTCAGCCTAATTTAGCCACTTACAATGTCCCCAAATCTTCTCAAACCCCTGTAGCCTGACTTGGCCTCTGACCTCATGCATCATCCCCTGACTTAGCCACCATTCATGTAGTCACTTCTCCTCTTCTCCCAGCCTGATCCAGTGACTGACCATATATGTTTTTCCTCATTGCCGTACATCACATCCCATCTTCTTTTCCCTGTAGTCTCATCCTCACACTCCCCTCCCTAACTGACCCTTTCCCCTTTCCCAATCCCTTACCTTACCTGAAAATTAAATTGCTCTAGCAGCTGATGATAGGAAGTTATGGTACCCCAGCCTGACCTTGGGCTCTCATCCAAGAGATTGATAGAACAGACTGTCATGAGGTACTGTCAGTTCTACCTCTTAAAAATCTCTTCTGAGCTGGGCACAGTGGCACATGCCTATAAACCCAATGACGCAAGAGGCTGAGGCAGGAGAATCACAAGCTCAAAACCAGCCTCAGCAACTTAGTGAGGCCCTAAACAACTTAACGAGACCCTGTCTCAAAAAGAGTTGAGGATGTGGCTCAGTGATTAAGCGCCCCTGGATTTAATCCCCCTGTATTTAAAAAAAAAAAAAAAAGAGTGGCAGTGTCTTCTCCAGCATTCTAACTCTGGTTTCTTTATTCTTACTTGTACTAAACAGTGGCCTTATAACCAATCTCCAAAGTTACTTTCCCAAATTGCAGTTCTGGTTATGTTCCTTCTCTACTTCAACGCCTCGCATTGTCTACTGTCACCCTGCAGTAGGTAAAATTCCTCATACTCCTTTCTAGGCCTCCCCTGCCTTTCCATCCTAACCCTGACTTCCTTACCACTGCTCCCTTGCAGGTACCCTGTGCTTCAGCCAGCCTGCCTACTCACTTCCCTGACCGCTTCTCCATGATTTCCTGCTTCTCCACCTTTGCTTATGCTATTCTCTCTGCCTGGAATGCTACTTTTGACTCATCTCCGGCTGGAGTAATGGAGAGAGCTTGGGCTTTGGAGTCAGAAAGACCTGGGTTTGGATCCTGACTTTACCAACTTATTATTTGGACAAGTACTTTGAACAAGTTTTTAACTTCCTTGAACCTCCATTTCTAAATCTGTAAAAATGGAAATAATGACACCTACCTTGCAGGGTTGTTGTAAGGATAACTGAAATTTATATATGCAATCCAATGGACATATAGTTAATAAATGTTAGATCACTTTTACTTCTTATTATATTTATTTTTTTAAATCCTAATTTGAAATTATATCTTTCATGAACACTTTTTTGTCCCATTTCCCCAAACCTTCCTGCTTTCCCCACTTGGAGCTAGATCTCCCCTCTGAGCTCTTATCACATCCTGGCCTCTATTGTAACTCTGTATTTAGCTTACCCACCTATCTGGAAGTCTAGGAGCCCATTGAGGACAAGACTGAGTCTTACTTATCTCATCTTGGTTCCTAGTCACTGAAAGTTTGACCCAGGACCTTCCCCACAATAAGCCCTCAAGGAATACTGGCTGGGTGAATGAAGGAGACTATGTACATAATAGGAGGAAAGGTGTTGGGGACCAGGACATTGGAGCATGGCATGCTTGTGTTTTGTGGGGAAGCTGTATGTGCGTAGGATGGCGTCCCTGCAAGAAGATCTGCCTGGAGGCTGTGTGGTTGAGATAAGGCGTACATAGAGACAGTAGCTAGCTTTTGTGGGAAAGAGCTCTGTGCATATGCTGGGGTGCATTAGGAGAGAGTGAGTGTGCATGTGTAGATGTGGAGGGGCTATGTTGAGGAAGTTAGGTCCAAGCCTCTCAGCTCCCCGATCCAACCCTAAATGAGCCTTCAGCAGCCTGAGGCCGAGGCCGGATATGTCAGTCTCACCCACAAACCCTTCCCCCCCTCCCCGCGGTTAAGGACTCAGAGGCCAAATTTGGTAACAGACTTGAGTGTTACTCCCCCAGCCCTCTTACATTCTGACTCCCTCTTCAGCTTTCTCACTCACTCCCTTTGTCCCTCTCTGTAACTCCTTATCTTTCTGTAATTCTGTTTGTGGGTATCTGCTCTGATGATGTTCTCCACGTACCCTAAAATTCCTCAGTCCCAATACACTTACATTCCATTCCTTGCTGGGATTTGACCTCCTGTCCTCCGTCCCACCGCCCCCCCCTCCAATTGCCCAACTCCTCTGGAATGCATCTCAGGAATGTATTGAGGGAGGAGGAGTTCCCTGGGAGGGGGACAAGGAGTGGGTGTTGTTGCTGTTCCATAAAAACGTGACAGAAGGGGAGCAAAGTTCTCAGGCCAGGACAGGAGCCAGTCAGCTTCTACTTATACTTCCAGGGTCCTTGTTCTTTGCCATACCGCCAATTCACTAATTCTCTCCCCTCCCTTCACCCTCTGTAACTGTAGATGTCCACCCAGGACCAACCTACGAGTTAGGGTAGGCATGACTCAACTCCCTTATCGGGGTCTTACCAGAAGCCTCTGAGGAAGAAGTGGGTGTCCATATGTCCGGGGGAAATGGGGGGAGACATGCAATTTCACTTTAGGGTGAAGAGTCCTATCAGTACTGCTCTAGCTGCTCGAACTCCTGGCTTCTCTGACATTCCAGCTCTTACTCTTGTGGTAAGCAACCCACAGCCAGGTCTGACCCATTACTAGGAGAGGTGCTGGGGAGGGCATAGGGAGCTGGAAAGGGAGAGACTGGGAGGGTCCTATCTTGTTTTGGAGTAAAAATAGAGAGCGAGCCATGGTTTTTCTCTTTTGAGATTCTCAGTTGTTTATAAGGTCAGAAATGATATTAGTCAGCAATCCAGATCTTTTCCACATCTGTCTCCTATTTCTACGTAGACTTTCAACTCTCGCTACCTATCCTTCCTGACCTCTTCACCCTCCACCCCTTCCCAGCTTCCCTGGTTCTCTCATGCCTTCTGCATCCTGATATCCTACCTCTGCTTGTCAACCCTTCCCCCAGTCTGTTTTCCTTACTTGGAGCTAGCAGTTTGCCAGGAGGGGAATGAGGAGCTTATTCTTAGTTAAGCAGCACCCAATTCCTGTACCACCCTGGGCCAATCATCAGCTACTGGGCAGACTTGTCCTCTTGTAGCCTGTGCGCCACCTGCCGCCCACGGTGGCTCCTCTAGCACTGTGAGAAGTGGTGCCAGTGGGGGAAAGGAGAAGGGTGAGACCCCTGAATGCTATGCTAAGCTGCACTGATACTGTACGAGGAGACAGCTGAGGTGGAGGACAGAGTTTGAGAAGGACTTGCTGAAGAGGAGGGCACATAGGAGGAGTTGCAGCAAGGTTGGAGTATCAGCTTGGAGACTTGGAAGGAGCAAGGACTGTTAGAAGGATTGGGCTCTTGCTCTCACCTGCCTTGAAACTCTCCTCTCTTCCCAGGGTCTGCTTTCTCTTCTGCAAAACTAAGGAGTTGGCTAGATAATTTCTGAGGTCCCTTTGGACTAGAGATCATAATTTTAGCTTGACTGGCCGGGAAACCAGTGGCTCTGCCTCTTGGGGAGGACCCTCAACCTCTCAGGTTGGAAGAAAGCTGAGGCAGGAGTGGGCCTGGATGGCTGGAATAGCCTGCCTTTGGTCTCCCTGCCAGGCTAACTATAATCTTTTTGCAGGCTTCAGAACCCCTGGGAATTATTTCATGTAACATCTTCATTTTGCAGAGAAGGCTAAAGCTATGAGAGGGAAGGTCATGTGATGAGTCAGGGCAGAGCTGAAAATCACAGACAGAAAAGCCAGTGGGACGCAGTGGGAGACAAAGAGAAAAAATACACACACAGGAAAAAACCAAAGGTAGACAGGAGTAGAAGTTGAAAAGGAGGTGAACAGGGACAAGTGGCAAGAGAAGCACTTAGAAAAAAGGGAGACAGATTCCAGTGGTGGGGCAGGGCAGTGTCCTCAGGTGGCAGTATTTCAGACCTGCTATTGTGCTCTGAAGACTAGCCCTTCCCCTGGATGTCTTAAATTATCAGAACTGGTCGTTTTGGTGTGAATAATCTTTCATTCTTTGAAATTACTAAATAAAACAAAAACATTTTACTCTATTTTGGTGAGTCTCTTTCAAAAATCTCCCTGAGACTCCACACTCTGACGGAGCCTCTTCTCCAATGAGAGTGTATTCTAATGCTCCAATGTCACAGGACAAGTATAGCCAGGCTGGAGAGCAGAAGCTGCCACCATGGTTGCACTTTCGCTGAAGATCAGCATCGGAAATGTGGTGAAGACAATGCAGTTTGAGCCATCTACCATGGTTTATGATGCCTGCCGCATCATTCGTGAGCGTATCCCAGAGGCCCTCGCTGGCCCTCGTAAGTCCTGACTACCCAGGTGGCTAGGGTGGGAGTCTCTGCCCTTTCTCATTCCCAGACTCTTGTCCTTGAATGATAACTCACTGTACCCTAAGACTACTCACCCCTCAGGTTTATGCTCCATGGTTCCTTTTTCCCTCTTTAGGCCCAAGGTCATGGGAGAAATAGTAATGAGCAGTGATATAGCCATTTAGTTATGGTGTGGTTTTTTTTTTCCTTCATAAGTCTAAGGTGATCTATCCTCTCTTTTAGCCAGCGACTTTGGACTGTTTCTATCTGATGATGACCCAAAAAAAGGTATATGGCTGGAGGCTGGCAAAGCTTTGGATTACTACATGCTCCGAAATGGGGTGAGTATCACTCCATCAAGGATCATTGACATCCACTTCTTTTTTTTTTTTTTTTAACTAACATCCACTTCTATCAGTAATCTCTGCCCACCTCCTATTTTTAGCACCCACATTTATTTTCTGATCCCTCCCTAAGTTGCTTTTATTTATTTATTTATTTTTTAACAACTCAAACCCAGGGCCTTACGCCTGCTAAGCAAATGCTCTACTGATGAGCTACCCACGTTAATTTTGTTTACCCAGCCCCTACATGTTGCTTTCTATTACAGGCAATTATAATAACCTACTTTTGAATGAATCATAATCTTCCTTTTGGTAATTTAACTTTCCTACCCTCCGACCATGTTAGAAAAAGTAATGTCCTTAGTTTAAAGCAGACCTGGACTTCCTTTTCCTGCCCCAATAGGACACCATGGAGTACAGGAAGAAACAGAGACCTCTGAAGATCCGGATGCTAGATGGAACTGTGAAGACTATCATGGTAGATGACTCTAAGACTGTCTCTGATATGCTCATGACCATCTGTGCTCGCATTGGTAAGGGGTCTTGGTAGGGCTGAGGGCCCAGGCTAAGAGGCTCCAACTCTGCCAAAGGATCTGGATGCAGTGCCTGGAAAGTTACCAAACTATCCCCCTTCCCCAGGTATCACCAACCATGATGAATATTCACTGGTTCGAGAGCTAATGGAAGAGAAAAAGGATGAGGGGACAGGGACTTTACGAAAGGACAAGACACTGCTTCGAGATGAAAAGAAGATGGAGAAATTAAAGCAAAAATTACACACAGATGATGAATGTAAGCAAAACTGGTAAAAAGAGGGCCTTGGGAGGGGAACAGGAAAGGCATTCATTTATTCCTTATTTATTTTGCATCTGCTTATAAGAGGTACTTCTTTATACACTGGGGATGCATCAGTAATAAAAATAAGTCCTATGCTCATTGAACTTACATTTTAGTGAGGGAAAATAGGAAACGAAGAAATAAACAAAAACCCAGATAGCAGATAGCACAGGAGCTCTGGGAGTTTGGCACTGAGGAGACAATCTGTCCCAGTGAACTGGTTGGACCATGGCCGGACACTGAGGGAACAGGGAGTGGAGGAACATGAGACGCTGCTGCTGCGAAGGAAGTTCTTCTACTCAGACCAGAATGTGGATTCCCGTGACCCTGTACAGCTGAACCTCCTTTACGTGCAGGTATGGCAAGAACTTGGCTGGTGTGGGGCAGGTAGAGGGAATAAGAGCATACTGTGGGATATCCCCACACCTACACATTTGCTCCTCCTCTCGTTCTCTCCAGGCACGAGATGATATCCTGAATGGCTCCCACCCTGTCTCTTTCGACAAAGCCTGTGAATTTGCTGGCTTCCAATGCCAGATCCAGTTTGGTCCCCACAATGAGCAGAAACACAAGGCTGGTTTCCTCGAGTGAGTAACCCACAACCCTTCCTCTGTCATGGCCTGGGACTCCCTTCCACTGTGACCCAAATAGACCTGTCTCCATCCTAGGCCTTCACCTCCATCTCCTCTCAAGGCACACGGGTCATCATCCTTTGTCTCCCCACTGGCCCCATTGAAGTGTAAATGTACTGCAGTATCTCTGCCTCATCCCCTTCCCCAGAAGCATGGAACTTTTATTATTTTATTTTATTTATGTATACATTTAGAGATCTCTGAAGATTTTTGCTCTAATAGCCACAGAAAAATAGGGCAACATTTTCCTTGTAGAGGACATTAGATTAAACAGTTTCCAAAGTAGCCAGATGTGGTGGCACTCACCTGTAATTCCAGTGACTCAGAAGGCTGAGGCAAGAGGACTATAAGTTGGAAGCCAGCCTCAGCAACTTTAAAAAAAAAAAAAAAATAGGAAGGACTAGGAGTAGGAGGGGTGTGGCTTAATGGTAAAGCACCCCTGGGCTCAATCCCCAGTACCCTCCCCCTATAAAAAAGTCTCCCAAGTTTCATGTACTAGTATTTCTAGGAATGCATTGTTTGGTATGACTTTCTCAGTTTCCTAAGGGCATGGTCATCCTTCTAGAGCGCTCTTCTCCTCTCAGTTCCCTGAAGTGGTGCTCTCGACCCTCTCTCCTTCAGAGACCGAACCTCCCATTGAAACTTTCTGAGTCTCTTTCCCCACAGAGAGAGACGCAGGTTGCATTCAAGAGTTCATGCTAAGTCATCTCTATTTTAGAAGATAATTCAGACCTAGTTCCCTCAGGGTCTTCCTTCTCCCTAGAGGAGGCACTGTCCTAGACATTTCTTCACACCTATAGGCCCACAGTTATGGCCCACATGTCCCCCAATGCTGTCTGCTACATGCTGACCCTCCCTTTTCTGGTGTAGCCTGAAGGACTTCCTGCCCAAGGAGTATGTGAAGCAGAAGGGAGAGCGTAAGATCTTCCAGGTGAATGGGGGTAGGGGAAAGTGTCTGGGATGACCTGGGAGCTTTGCTGCTTGATCCTACTAAGTGGACCCCTGCCCCATCTCCGCTCACCCTGCTTCCACCCTCCAAGCTATTCTCCCACCTCTCCTGTGCCAAGAAAACAGAAGACTTGGGCTTTTGGTCTCAGCCCCATCACTGCTTTTGCCATGGAATTCAGTTCAATATTTTCCTTACCTCTAATGTGGGATAACAGTGATCAAATGGGATAGTATGCCTGAAATTAATATGAAAGTATAATCTTTGTTCAAGTGTAAGTTGTTATACCCATTCTTTGAATATGCAGCCCAAAAGGCCTTCTCCTGAACCTTGTTCTTCCTAACAACCCTCTCTAGAATGTCTGCAAGTTCCTTAACCATACCCCATGAGTCATTGCTCCTGCATATCCCTAGCCAGCCCCGATCCCATCATTTCTCATCTCTTGCACTCTTGAAACTTTGTGTCCCCATAATCTTCTCTTGTTACAGTTAACATATCACCTTGACTTCTTAGCTGTGATATTATTCCCATATTTTTGCTAAATTTTTCTCCACTTCATATTTAAAGGCACACAAAAATTGTGGGCAGATGAGTGAGATTGAGGCCAAGGTACGTTATGTGAAGCTAGCCCGTTCACTCAAGACTTACGGCGTCTCCTTCTTCCTGGTTAAGGTGGGTTCTGAACCCTTCTCATTACTCCCCTTATTTCTCACTGTTGCCCTTTCCTGTCTCTGAAAGTCTCTGACTCTTCTCTCAATCACATTTCCCAAGAGTCCCATTGTCTGTCTTCTCTGACTTTGTGACACTTGCCTGGAACACCTGCCTGTTGTTAGTCCTCCTCCACTACTTCCCTCCCTACCCAGTATTTTCCCTTGTCTCAGGCCCCCACATGGACACCCTCATAGCCTGGCCACCTCAGCATCCCTAGCATGCAGGGGGCCCTGAGTTTCATGCCCAGCACTGAAAAAAAGGAAATCAACAGAACACAACTGTAACTGGAAAGCTGAATGTGGAAATTATTGGGGGACAAGGGAATTGGCAATGATAGAAAAACAAACCTCTGACCTGTAACACCACCCCCAACCTCTGTTTCACAGGAGAAGATGAAAGGAAAGAACAAGCTAGTGCCCAGGCTTCTGGGCATCACTAAAGAGTGTGTGATGCGTGTAGATGAGAAGACCAAGGAGGTGATCCAAGAGTGGAGTCTCACCAACATCAAACGCTGGGCTGCCTCTCCCAAAAGCTTCACGCTGGTGGGTCTGGGGAATCCAATGAGGAAGGGCTTTGGGATTTTCTGAGAAGAGACAGCTACAGAGGTCTTTTACCCTTCCTCGCAGTAGGTGCAGTGAGTGTGACTCCAGAAAAGAGGAAAACTCTGGAACTGTTATAGGAACATGGAGTTTAGAATAGATGGAGAAACTCCCTCCTGGAGAGTGAGTGATGCTGAAATGAGACAGGTGGTAGGCATACCCTTTAGAGTCAGCAGAGGGCTCCAGCATAGCTTGGTGGTAGAGCACATGCCCAGCATGCAGGGGGCCCTGAGTTTCATGCCCAGCACTGAGAAAAAGAAAATCAACAGAACACAACTGTAACTTGAAAGCTGAATATAGGAATTGTTGGGGGAGAGGAGAATTGGCAATGATAGAAAAACAAGCCTCTCTTCTTACAGCAGTAACCATTTACGGTCTTTTTTCCCCCTCTGGCTTCATATTTTGTTATTATAAATTGAAAACTGATATCAACTTGACAAAATGCCCTAACAATGGAATAGAAATTATGGTAATTGCTTTTTTTTTTTTTTTTTTTCATTTTGGATACTGTTTTACTAACTTTTCAAGTGTGGTCACTTATTACCTAATGTTTATGTCCTCTCAATTTTTTCATTGGTGTAGGAGTAAAAGAAACTTCCTAAGTGACATGTATTTGAAACTGTAGTAGAAAGGCCAGAATATTTCTGTCCAAGGAGGAAAATAAATAAATAGGAGGTTGAAGAAAGGTGGGCTTCTTCCTAGAGTGCTGTTGGCATGGGAAGGCACCCCCAACAACCTTGGGCCGTCCTGTTCCCCTTTTCCATTCTGAGTAGATTTTAGCTTTTGTGCTAAGTCCCCACCTTGTCATCCTAGGACTTTGGGGATTATCAGGATGGCTACTATTCAGTCCAGACAACTGAGGGGGAGCAGATTGCACAGCTCATTGCCGGCTACATTGACATCATCCTTAAGAAGGTAAGCACTGTTGCCCCCCTTCACCTCCTCTCCCCAACTCTTTCCCCTAGAAATGGGGACCCAGGTTCTATGAAAGAGCTGACTGTGGAAAGAAGAGTTTACCATTCTCCACTACCTCTGAACTTCCCCATTTCTTCTCTTTTTCTTCCTACAGAAAAAAAGCAAGGACCACTTTGGGCTGGAGGGAGATGAGGAGTCTACTATGCTGGAGGACTCAGTGTCCCCCAAAAAGTAGGAAGAAAGTTGGGCTGATTCCATCCCTTGGGTAGGGAAGGCAAGGCTTAACTCAAGTACTGTTTGGGACAGAGATCCTTAGGATGGGTCTTCACTAGACGTAAGCTGTAGTGACACCTCAGAAACCCCCAGATCCTAGGATCTGCTATGGTGGAGTTACTGAAGGGTGGCGGGAAGATGAAGAGTCCTCTGTGTGCTCCATGGTCCACCCCATCTCCAGGTCAACAGTGCTTCAGCAACAGTATAACCGGGTGGGGAAAGTGGAGCATGGTTCTGTGGCACTGCCCGCCATCATGCGCTCTGGAGCCTCTGGTCCTGAGAACTTCCAGGTGGGCAGCATGCCACCTGCCCAGCAACAGATTACCAGTGGCCAGATGCACCGAGGACACATGCCTCCTTTGGTACGTGTGCCCCATCTTCCACCCCAGTGCCTGGACCGTTCTCTCACCCTCTGCCAGGCCTAGTCAGAAGTTAGGCTGTGCCCACACTTCTTTGTCCCTATTTGAATTCCCTTTTACCTAAACTTGCCATTGCAGTCTCTGTTACTCCTCCTCTCCTTATCTTTTAGACTTCAGCGCAGCAGGCCCTCACGGGAACCATTAACTCCAGCATGCAGGCTGTGCAGGCCGCTCAGGCCACTCTGGATGATTTTGACACTCTGCCCCCTCTTGGCCAGGATGCTGTGAGTATGGGATGGAGAAGAGGCCAGTGGTCCTGAAATGGACTCCAAGGGATAGAGAGGGGCTAACCAAACCAGAACACATCCTGAGGTTTTTTCTTCCTTCTCTCAGGCCTCTAAGGCCTGGCGAAAGAACAAGATGGATGAATCAAAGCATGAGATCCACTCCCAGGTAGATGCCATCACAGCTGGTACTGCCTCCGTGGTGAACCTGACAGCAGGTAGGATGGATGCCAACCTGTGTGCATCTGAGGGGGAGGGGAGAGCAAGTGTGCACAAGCATGCTTGTGACTGGCTCCGTGTGTGACTGTACCTTGACTCATTATGGAATGTTCTGTGTGTGTACATCTCTCTCAGGACGTGTGTGTGACTAACTGGGTGTGACGGCACTCCTTCCCTAGCCTGTTGTCTGTCTGGCCCTGATTTTCGTGCTTCTCCCCCGTCTGCCCTCAGGGGACCCTGCAGAGACAGACTATACTGCAGTGGGCTGTGCAGTCACCACAATCTCCTCCAACCTGACGGAGATGTCCCGTGGGGTGAAGCTGCTGGCTGCCCTGCTGGAGGATGAAGGTGGCAGTGGCCGGCCCCTGCTACAGGCAGCAAAGGGCCTTGCGGGGGCAGTGTCAGAACTGCTGCGCAGTGCCCAACCAGCCAGTGCTGAGGTCAGAGGCCAGGGGACTGCAGTGAGGGTGGACAGGGGTTGCAGCCCAAGGAGAAGGGACAGTCCAAGTTGCAGGACGTGCCCTAAGGACCTAGGAGACCCATGGGCAAGGATCAGGCAGCTTCTGACAGGTGTTCACTCTCCACAGCCCCGTCAGAACCTGCTGCAAGCAGCTGGGAACGTGGGCCAGGCCAGTGGGGAGCTGTTGCAGCAAATTGGGGAAAGTGACACTGACCCCCACTTCCAGGTTGGTGACTTACCTGGCCCCCAGTACCTTCTAGGAAGTATCCTCTGATCCTGAATCCAGATCCCAGCCCCTGCTTCTGTGAACTAACCCCTCCAAGCCAACCTGTGTCTGTTTCCAGGGATGACAATGGGAACTTTCAGTTTTACTGGTGGGGAGGGTAAGAATTTAGAACTCCTGAATCCAAACAACCTACTAGTTTACTCTTGTCCCTCAATGATAATTTTAACCCTGTCATCCCTACACAGCCCTTGCTCCAGCTTAAGGCTATCTTGAATCCCCAATCAAACCACCCTGAGGACATTGATCTCTGGCTGTCCCCTCCCCTACCCCATGCCATTTGCTGACTTTTCCTCCTGGATTTCCCATGCAGATATGTGCACCCAGAGGGGCCAGGGCTCCATCTCCCCCCAATTCCCCTACGGTAACGGCCTCTGGCCTGGGCCTTCCCAGCTTGGTCCTCTCTGAGCCGCATACACTCGCTTCTGTAACTCCCCACAGACTCCTGGGGGAGCAGAACATGATGGGAGATGAGGAGGCCTGGCCCAGGCAGGGTTGGAGACCTGGGAACAAGTAGAGTAGTACAGGGATGTTTTCCCAAGATGCTAAGATGACTATGTACTTTCTTACTTGAACAGAAAGGGAAAAAAGAAGCTGGAGGCAGGAAGGACCTCAAGAGGTCCTTCCTCTCCCCTTCCTGTTGTACCAGTGCCACCCCTCCCTTCCCATCACCATTCGAGTGTATCCGCCTCATTCATTTCTCCCTCTGGTGTAGCCTCTATTTCTCTTGGTGTAGGTTTGTTCCTTGGTGGGGTTTCTGTCCTGCTGGGTTGCTCAAGGCAGGGGATAGGTATTGGTTCTGATTGCTTCTGCATATACTGTCCTCTGATTGGAATCAATGGGAATAATGAAGCAGCTTATGCCTTGGAGAAGTGTCTATGGATGGATACCAAACACAATACCAGGTCATGCTAACTGCTATTTTTTCATAGGACGTACTAATGCAACTAGCCAAGGCAGTGGCAAGTGCTGCAGCTGCCCTGGTCCTCAAGGCCAAGAGTGTGGCCCAGAGAACAGAGGACTCAGGCCTTCAGACCCAAGTTATTGCTGCAGCCACACAGTGTGCCCTGTCTACCTCCCAACTGGTGGCCTGTACCAAGGTGAGCCCAAAGATTACTCTAACCTGTACCTAGGGCTGATGCTGCCAGACATATAAGCCTCTCGTTTTATTTCTTTGGCTCTTAAGGTCTCTTTACCCAGCCCAGTGACTACTGTGAAATCCATAAACACTCCATTTCATGACTTCTTTCCCTTGCCTATATTTCTGACATTCAGTTTTCCCATAGGTGGTGGCTCCTACAATCAGTTCACCTGTCTGTCAAGAGCAGCTGGTGGAGGCTGGACGATTGGTGGCCAAAGCTGTGGAAGGCTGTGTGTCCGCCTCTCAGGCAGCCACAGAGGATGGGCAGCTGTTGCGAGGGGTAGGAGCAGCAGCTACAGCTGTCACCCAGGCCCTGAATGAGCTGCTGCAGCATGTAAAGGCCCATGCCACAGGGGCTGGTCCTGCTGGCCGTTATGACCAGGCCACTGACACCATCCTTACTGTCACCGAGAACATCTTCAGCTCCATGGGCGATGCTGGTAAGGACACTTACTCCCAAAAGACAAAAACCCCAATGAAATTCCCCAGGCCATTGGACATTCCCTTGCTGACCCAACTACTGTACCCCTAAAGATTCAGCACAGTGTGGCCATCCCAGCCATGCAATCACAGGCTCAGTGATTAATCACTGAAATCTCCACTTCCCCATCTATCAAGCAAAAATATGAACCCAGCTCTGCTTTCCATGGAATGTTTAAAGAATATGCCAACGAAGAAAAACAAAGAAAAAAAAGTAGCTTGACATGGTGGCACACACCTATAATCCCAGCAGCTTGGGAAGCTGAGGCAGGAGGATCATAAGTTCAAAGCCAGCCTCAGCAACTTAGCGAGGCCCTAGCAACTTAGCAAGACCCTGTCGCAAAATAAAAAAAGAGCTGGGGATGTGGCTCAGTAGTTAAGTACCCTAGGGTTCAATCCCCAGTACCAAAAAAAAAGAGAGAGAGAATATACCAAAGAACACACCCAAATATGTAGAAAGAGGTAGATTAAGAGCTAGCTCTTTGGGGCTGAAGCAGTGACTCGGCAGTTATGGTGCTTGCCTGGCATGTGCAAGTAACACGAGTTCAAATCCCAACACCATGTACACAACAAAGTCTCGGAGGAATGGAAGTCACATGAAAAACTAAATTTAAAAAAAATGCTTCTCTCTTTCTCTCACTGTCCCTTCTTTCTTTAAAAAAAAAAAAAAAAAAAAAAAAAAGAACTAGCCCTTCTAGGTTTAGTTACAGGGGCACATACTGTAATCCCAGCATCTCAAGAGGCTGAGACAAGCGGACCACAGGTTCAAGGCCAACCTTATCAACTAAGCAACACCCTGTCTAAAAAACAAAACAAAACACTGGCAATGTAGCTTAGTGGTAAAACACCTCTAGCTGGGACTCCCAGTATCAAAAAAATCATGACTAACTTCAAAGACTTTTGCCAGCCAGGCACGATATACAATGCCTATAATCCCAGCAACTCCGGAGGCTGAGTGAGGCAGGAGGACCACAGTTCAAAGCCAGTCTCAGCAACTTAGTGAGACCTTTCCTCAAAATTAAAAACGACAAAACAATAATAATAATAAAAGGGCTGGGGATGAAGTTCAGTGGTTGAGTGCGCCTGGTTACCAAAAAAGAAAAAGCAAAAAACCCTTTTGCCAGTTTCTTTCTTGTCCCTGAAAGGCCCCATTTACCTTGTCTTCACTGCTGTCCTTCTCCCTTTGCTCCCTTAGTGACTCATACCCACTTAGTGTCTCTGGCTTCCTAACCTGATTGTGCACTGTGCTCTCAGGAGAGATGGTGCGACAGGCCCGCATCCTGGCCCAGGCCACCTCAGACCTGGTCAATGCCATCAAGGCTGATGCTGAGGGGGAAAGTGATCTGGAGAACTCTCGAAAGCTCCTGAGTGCTGCCAAGATCCTGGCTGATGCCACAGCTAAGATGGTGGAGGCTGCCAAGGTAAAAAGCCTATTCAGACCCCCAGACTGGTCTCTGAAGGGAAGTAAAAAAGGTCTAGATGGTAAGCCTCGTCTGATGGGGAGACCTAGGAAAAGCAGAAAATACAAGAGAACAAAGAACATTCTGGAAGCAAATGAGTCCAGACTGCAGGTGGGCTGCAACCCAGATTTCCAGTCATTGTGACTACCAGGCATTCATATCCTTTTCTCCTTTCAAATCCAAAGTGTGCTCTTTTCCCTACATTGCTGCCACCACCTACCTGGGATTCGTATCCTTCCTGCTCTCTCCTATGGAGGCATGTAGGCCTTTAGTCCCAGGCATCTCCACACTAGCAGCACAGAGAAAGATAAGGTATTAGGACACTGAAACATAAGGGTGCAGAGGACCATCGGAGGGCCACTCCAAAAATCCAGACCCCTGAGCTCTGGGGCATTTTGGTTTGCAAGAAGAGACAGGTCCCTACTTAGGAATCCTGAGATCCCTCCTCTAAACTGAGTCATCCTTTCCTCAGGGACCTCTGATCACTGCACTCTCTGTAGCAATCTGGGTGCTTTTAGGGAGGAAGGCAGGACACAGGAGGGAAAGAAGGAGTAATTCCACCTGAAAAAGGGATTCACCATCCCAGAGGGAGTCCACGTGCCCCTGAGGCTTCCTGTTGAACTTCCCCAGGCAATTCCTCTCAGAGGTGATTATTTTTCAGTGTGGATAATTAAAAATGACCTCAGAAAGATAAATGAATTTCAAATCGAGTCTAGAGGGGTCTTAGCAGAGCTGATTGAGGAACCACAGGGAAGCTGAGTAATGACTCTTTCCACTTCTCTCAGGGGGCAGCCGCCCACCCTGACAGTGAAGAGCAGCAGCAGCGGCTGCGGGAGGCAGCGGAGGGGCTCCGCATGGCCACCAATGCAGCTGCACAGAATGCCATTAAAAAGAAGCTGGTGCAACGCCTGGAGGTGAGACTGGGAGGTCAACGAGAACAAGAGCATGTGGGTGCTGTAGGAGGCCTGATCTGGAGGGATGTGCAAGAGAGTCAGTGTTTCCTTGGGGACATAGCAGGGGCCAGGTAGCCAGGGACTGGGCCTGGAAACGCCTGGGTGTGTCCTGACTGCTCCATCCTCACAGCACGTAGCCAAGCAGGCTGCAGCCTCAGCCACACAGACCATTGCTGCAGCCCAACATGCAGCCTCCACCCCTAAGGCCTCTGCAGGCCCTCAGCCCCTGCTGGTGCAGAGCTGCAAGGTAAGTCTCCAGGAGTACATGAGGGTGGGAAGAGGGGGACTTTCCCTAGTCTGTGGGGAGGTGGCACTCATGACGTTTCCACCTACAGGCTGTGGCAGAGCAGATTCCACTGCTGGTACAGGGCGTCCGAGGAAGCCAAGCTCAACCTGACAGCCCTAGCGCTCAACTAGCCCTCATAGCTGCCAGCCAGAGCTTCCTGCAGGCAAGGCACCCTCTCCTTCCTCTTAGACCAGACCCTCCCCACCTTTCCAGGACCACATCTCCCTCAATTTGAATGCCCGTTAGTAGCCTCTTTCCCGGTACTGAGCCACAGTGTGCACCACGTCCTGACCATCCTTAATCCCTGTACCCAAGTCCAGAAGGAGGATAGCACACCTCATCTTCCCATCTTTTCTCTAACAGCCAGGTGGGAAGATGGTGGCAGCTGCGAAGGCCTCAGTGCCAACGATTCAGGACCAAGCTTCAGCCATGCAGCTGAGTCAGTGTGCTAAGAACCTGGGCACTGCACTGGCTGAACTCCGTACAGCTGCCCAGAAGGTATGGGAGATAAGGGGAGAGTCCTGGGATGATGGGGAATCTATAGAATAACCTTTATTGGGGGCAGTTGTGTAATCTGAGGTGTTGGTGAGACATAACTGTATCTCCTGTACTCAAAACCACTTATCGTTGCAGGCTCAGGAAGCATGTGGGCCTTTGGAGATGGATTCTGCACTGAGTGTGGTACAGAATCTAGAGAGAGACTTGCAGGAAGTGAAGGCAGCAGCTCGAGATGGCAAGCTTAAACCCTTACCTGGGGAGACGGTGGGTATTCTTCTAACCCCTTTTCGGGGGAATGGGGGGCGCTGAGGATAGAACCTAGGGCCTCACAGGTGTGCTAAGCAAGGAGTATCCTTAACATCTTCCTCTTACTCAAATCCTGATATCTTCCTTGGTAGCTGTGCTGCAGAGCTGCCCCAAACTGTCATTTAAACTGTCAGCTGTCCCCAAGTACCTTCTCCAGTGCCCTCTCCTCACTTCCTCCTTCCCCTGAGCATATTTCCCTGTTTATGTGTAGATGGAGAAATGTGCCCAGGACCTTGGCAACAGCACCAAAGCAGTGAGCTCTGCCATCGCCCAGCTGCTGGGGGAGGTTGCCCAGGGCAATGAAAATTATGCAGGTATGCAGGCAGAGAGCCAGGAATGGGGCATATGGTGGTGGAGTAGGGAAATGGGAGCTGGATGAGGGATGGGGCCAACAGAGGAAACCACCGGGATCAGAGCCTGCTATTCCCTCCTCTATGTTTCCCCAGGTATTGCTGCTCGGGAGGTGGCAGGTGGACTGCGATCACTGGCCCAGGCTGCTAGGGGTGTAGCTGCTCTGACATCAGACCCTGCAGTGCAGGCCATTGTGCTTGACACAGCCAGTGATGTACTGGACAAGGCTAGCAGCCTCATTGAGGAGGCGAAAAAGGCAGCTGGCCATCCAGGAGATCCTGAGAGCCAGCAGCGGCTTGCCCAGGTCAAGTATTAGGAAAGGCCACTCCTTCCCTCTCCCCAAGGGCCCTTTCATAAGGCCAGCCCCACATAACCTAATGCACACTGGCAAGGAATCTTGGGTCTGCTCATGGGAACTTCTCTCTGCATTCTACCCTTCTTTCTCCCAATCTTGGAAGAAGTATCTCAGTTGGACTACGGCATGAGCCTCGCTAAATGCCAAATTTGGGGAAGTTTGATCACTGTCACTTGATACCCTGACCTCAACTTGTTTAGCTAGAGCACCCCCTTTCCTTTTCCACCTTTGGAATCAGGAGAGCTGGTTATCTCCTGTGTTCCAGGAGTGAGAAGGAAGAAAGCTTCCAAACTATTCCCACTTTGGCAACCCCATCTCCATTTCAATTCAGGTAGCTAAAGCAGTGACCCAGGCACTAAACCGCTGTGTCAGCTGCCTGCCGGGCCAGAGAGATGTGGATAATGCCCTGAGAGCAGTTGGAGATGCCAGCAAGCGTCTCCTGAGTGACTCGGTAAGAGGACCAGGGTACAGAACAGAGGAATCAGAAAATTCCAAGCCTGCCCTTCTTAACACTAGACTTCTTTGATCTCCCAAACCTCCTTTCCCAGATCTATCCTACATCATTCCCTTCTTCTCTAACCTTGCAGCTTCCTCCCAGCACTGGGACATTTCAAGAAGCTCAGAGCCGGTTGAATGAAGCTGCTGCTGGACTCAATCAGGCAGCCACTGAACTGGTGCAGGCCTCCCGGGGAACCCCTCAGGACCTGGCTCGAGCCTCAGGTCGATTTGGACAGGATTTCAGTACCTTCCTGGAAGCTGGTGTGGAAATGGCAGGACAGGCCCCGGTATGAAGGTGGAGGGTCTGATTGCATGGTCTCCTTTAGGGGTTAGATTAAAGGTGCCCCAGTGACCACAGAGTCCAGATATGCTCCTGGCTCCCTCCCCTCTCCAGTCTCTAGCAGTGCTTGAGTATCTGGAAAAGATTTTTTTTATTAGAGACAGATAAGAGGACAGGACAACACATGACCTTTTCACCTTTAACAGAGCCAGGAAGACCGGGCTCAGGTCGTATCCAACTTGAAGGGCATCTCCATGTCTTCAAGTAAACTTCTTCTGGCTGCCAAGGCCCTGTCCACAGATCCTGCTGCCCCCAACCTCAAGAGTCAGCTGGCTGCAGCTGCCAGGTAAGTGGGAGCTGGGAAGCCCAACCCTGGGACATATGAGAGAAACTGGGGAGGAGACATTTCATGAGAGGTCCTAGCTTAGGAGCAGTAAGGCAAAAGAGAAATAACCAGAGACTTCCCATGCACCTAGGACCCAGGAATGATGACCTGTTCACCTTTTCACTTAACTTTCTGTCCCCCCAGGGCAGTGACTGATAGCATCAACCAGCTCATCACCATGTGCACCCAGCAGGCTCCAGGCCAGAAGGAGTGTGACAATGCCCTGCGAGAATTGGAGGTGGGTGCTTGGCTAGGGTTAAGGTACAGGAGGGTATTTGGGTTTGGGGCAGAAGGAGGTGTCTTGGATCTCACATCTCTCTCTGCTACACAGACAGTCCGGGAACTCCTGGAGAATCCAGTCCAGCCCATCAATGACATGTCCTACTTTGGCTGTCTAGACAGTGTCATGGAGAACTCAAAGGTAAAAGCAGCTGGGAGCCCAGGAGGAAAGAGGTTAGGAAGATGGTACCAACCTAGTGCTCAGACGATGCCATCTGACCCTCCTGATACTCTGTTCCTTAGGTGCTGGGTGAGGCCATGACTGGCATCTCCCAAAATGCCAAGAATGGGAACCTGCCAGAGTTTGGGGAGGCCATTGCCACAGCCTCCAAGGCCCTTTGTGGCTTCACCGAAGCAGCTGCACAGGTTATTTCCCTGAGATGGGTTCTGGGAACAACTCTTGCCATCTCTGCCCCACCTCCCCTCCCATGTACATAAATCAAGAAGTTTGTGTCTGCAAAGCCAACTCTTTGAAATATGGGTTTCCCCTTCCTGAAGGGGAGGTACTCAACAGCAGTTGTTGAACATCAACAGCTCTGATTGTTCTAACCCTTGAACTCTGGAGCTTTAGTTATGATTACACTGTCCAGCTGTGAGGTCGTTTTGTTGTTGTTTTGTTTTGTTTATTTATTTATTTATTTATAAATAAATAGGGTCTTGTGAATGCTAGTCAAGTATTCTTCCACTGAACCACACTTCCTCTCCTGGTAAAGCCATTTTTATTGAAACAGTACCAGTAACAAAATTTCTGGTTACTTGAGTTGTCACTTAATTATCTTTCTACATTATCAAGTATAATATAGTGGCTTTGAGACTCTTTTGATTTAATATATTGCTCTTTAAAACAAACTCTCTTGAAAAGTTCTCAAACTTGCCTCTCCCTGAAAGTTGCCATGTACTCCCCCAAACTCTTCCCACCTCCCATCACCCTGTTAAATTGAGTACCTGGTTCTATGTACCTTACTTAGCTTTGGAAAATCTTTTTGTTTTGAGTCTTCACTTATTTCTGAAAAAGCATAAAGAGGAAAAAGCAAAGCTACCATGTGTTGATGGAAACATGAATCAAACATTTATGATCATCATAAAATTTTTTACAACCCTTGTATACCCATCCCTTTCTGTTTTTCAAATCTCTCAATCTTGGAGGTACTATCAGTGTTAATTAGCTTAATAATCTTAATAATTTTGTATCTTTTCTTTTTGTTTTTAAACAGAGAGAGGGACACTGAGAGAGAAAGAGAGAATCAATTTTATTTTAGTTTTTCATGTGGCTTTCGTTGCTCCGACACTTTGTTGTATACATGGTACTGGGGTCTGAACCCACGTCCTTGCTCATGCCATGCAAGTGCCGTAATCTCCGAGCCACTACTCCAGCCCCAGTTTTGTATCTTTTAAAGAGACTTTAGGGGTTTAGAGTAGTAGTTCAGGGGTTAGAACAAGCACAAAGACCTGGGTTTGAACCCCAGCACCACATACACAACTAAGCGTAAAGGCCAAATGAAAAAAAATAAATAAAATTGATTCTTTTTTTTTCTATCTCACTCTATCCCTCTCTCCAAAAAAAAAGATAGAGGGCGGGGGGAACTTTGCCTGTGTGCTCTGTATGTGACACAAACATTTTTTCACCATTACTCACAGCAAGCTATATTTTTCACCCTAGGACCCAAAACACACACACACACACACACACACACACACACACACATCATCTAAATAGATGTTCAATAACATCCATTTTATGAGTTTTTTGTTATTGTTGGATTTTTTATTTTTAATCTTCTGAAATGTTTGAAATAAAACATACAGTTTGTTACATATCCACTCATATAGAATTCAGATAAAGAACCCCTGTTCTCTAAACTTACTCCTGTTCTCTTTGTGCCTGTCACTATTCATTTCTGACCTGCAGTCTTTATTCCTAACCCTACCCTCTTTTCTCTCGTTAGGCAGCATATCTGGTTGGTGTCTCTGACCCCAACAGCCAAGCTGGACAGCAAGGACTGGTGGAACCCACACAGTTTGCCAGGGCAAACCAAGCAATTCAGATGGCCTGTCAGAGTTTGGGGGAGCCTGGCTGTACCCAGGCCCAGGTAACACAAGGGAACAGGTACTATGGCAAAGAACAGACTAGACTTTAAGGGGAAAAAAGGGAAAAGAAGCGCATGTGGGGAAGGAGAGGGCAGGAACCATCTCTAACCTTTCACACATAGCTTTTCTTTGGGTAACTGTCTTCTTCTGTCTTATTTCTCATCATTTTTCCAGTTAGTGTTAAATTCACAACTTCCTTATAGATATTTAAGATTATTTTCCCACTTGCCCTATTTTGATTTTTCTCCTTTAGTATATCTGTTTTTCATCTCCTCCTCCTGATCCAGTTCATCTTTAGGCATCTCTGTCTCCAAATCTTTACTTTTCTGGTGACTCTCCTATTTAGACATCAAAGAGTATTATTCTCCATCCTCCAATGGCTCCTTCATTTCTGTCTCCTCAGGTGCTCTCTGCAGCCACCATTGTGGCCAAACACACCTCCGCACTGTGTAACAGCTGCCGCCTGGCTTCTGCCCGTACTGCCAATCCTACAGCTAAACGCCAGTTTGTACAATCAGCCAAGGAGGTGGCCAATAGCACAGCCAATCTTGTCAAGACCATCAAGGTTTCCAGTGATTGAATCTCATCCCTGATGTGCCCTGTCTTCTGCCCTCAGTTCCCGCCCCCATCATTTTGAGGCCTTCTGCCAGATCCCCTCTGACTGAGCCCAAGCCCTTTCCTGCTCAGAGTGGCCACCACTCTTAAAGGATTGGCCTCTCCCAGTCCTTTAAGCCCTGGTGGGAGGCCTGGGTTTCACCCTCTGCATCTACAAGCTGAGTCCTCAGAACCTCCCTGTTACTTCTAGGCACTAGATGGGGCCTTCACAGAAGAGAATCGTGCCCAATGTAGGGCAGCAACAGCCCCTCTGCTGGAGGCTGTGGACAATCTGAGTGCCTTTGCATCAAACCCTGAGTTCTCCAGCATCCCTGCCCAGATCAGCCCTGAGGTGAGGCAATGTAAAGAGAAAACTGTCAGACCAGCATATCACCTTATCTTCTGGGGTACTGTGAGACTTCCCTCCCTGATCCCCTCTCCCTAGGGCCGGGCTGCCATGGAGCCCATTGTGATCTCTGCCAAGACAATGTTGGAGAGTGCCGGGGGTCTAATCCAGACAGCCCGGGCCCTTGCAGTCAATCCCCGGGACCCTCCAGGCTGGTCAGTGCTGGCTGGCCACTCCCGAACAGTCTCAGACTCCATCAAGAAGCTTATTACAAGCATGAGGTACTGAGAGGTGGAGAACTGGTGTGGCTGGGAGACAAACATTATGGCAGAACCAAGGGGGTGGGCACTTGGGTGTTATTAGAGGGAGTAGTGTTGGAGAATTCCTGTTACTTCAGATTGGGGGGATTCAAGGAGGAGATAGGCGAGCCCTGTTCAAGGGGGATGTTCTTGGTATGGAACCTGTGATGTATCTGCAGGGACAAGGCCCCAGGGCAGCTGGAATGTGAAACGGCCATTGCAGCTCTGAACAGCTGTCTACGGGACCTCGACCAGGCTTCCCTTGCTGCAGTCAGCCAGCAGCTTGCTCCTCGTGAGGGAATCTCTCAAGAGGTGAGGGGAAGGTCATGTCTGGGAAGGGAAACATAAGACTCAAGGAAAATGGGGAATCAGAGAGTGAGCTTCCCATAGATATCAAATAGCTGAAACAGGCCCAGCAGGGTTAGGGAGTTCTTTATGGAAGCAAGAATGGGGCCAGAGGTGTAGCTCAATAGTAGAGTATGTGCTTATTGTGCACAAAGTGCTGGGTTGTCTCTAGCATTACAAAAAAAAAGGTTGGAAGCTGGGCATGTCAGTGCACACCTGTAATTCCAGCAACATGGGAGGCTGAGGCAAGAGGATCACAAGTTTGAGGCCAGCCTCAGCAACTAAGTGAGGCCCTAAACAACTTAATGAGATCCTGTCTCAAAACAAAAAAATAAAAATAAGTCGGGGGGTGCTGGGGATGTGGCTCAGTGGTTAAGAACCCTTGAGTTCAATCCCTAGTACCAAAATAAAATGTTGGAAATGTTGGAAGAGTATGGTTCCGTGTGCACCAGAGGGTCTTCTTGCAGGTCACAATCAGAGCTGATATCCACTTCTTCCCCAGGCCTTGCACACCCAGATGCTCACTGCAGTGCAGGAGATCTCCCATCTCATCGAGCCTCTGGCCAGTGCAGCCAGAGCTGAAGCCTCCCAGCTGGGACACAAGGTACCTAAGAAGATGTGTGAGTAGTCCTGGTGGGTAGGGTGAGAGAGAGGGTACCTGACACCATCCGAACCCTTTGCCTCAGGTGTCCCAGATGGCCCAATACTTTGAGCCTCTCACCCTGGCTGCAGTTGGTGCTGCCTCCAAGACCCTGAGCCACCCGCAGCAGATGGCGCTTCTGGACCAGACTAAAACATTGGCAGAGTCTGCCCTGCAGTTGCTGTACACTGCCAAGGAGGCTGGTGGTAACCCCAAGGTAGTGAGGGGGAGGAAGAGTCGGAGGAGCAGGAATAGCAGGGCTCCCTTCCACTAACTCATTGTGCCCTACAGCAAGCAGCTCACACCCAGGAAGCCCTGGAGGAAGCTGTGCAGATGATGACAGAGGCTGTAGAGGACCTAACAACCACCCTCAATGAGGCAGCCAGCGCTGCAGGGGTGGTTGGCGGCATGGTGGACTCTATCACCCAGGCCATCAACCAGGTTAGAGTCCTGGGTGCTGCTGGGTATGGAGGCTATCCTGGCCTTGGGCCTTGAGCAGTGGCAGAGACCCTGAAGGTCTTTCCCCTTCTCCTATGACCCCCACTCAGCTAGATGAAGGACCAATGGGTGAACCAGAAGGTTCCTTCGTGGATTACCAAACAACCATGGTGCGGACAGCCAAAGCCATTGCAGTCACTGTTCAAGAGATGGTGAGTTTGGGAGATTATAAGTGGACTGCCCTTGGAGAGCTGAGTTTGGATAGAATGTTACTTCTTCCATTATCACTAGGTGACCAAGTCAAACACCAACCCTGAGGAACTGGGCCCTCTTGCCAACCAGCTGACCAGTGACTATGGCCGACTGGCCTCACAGGCTAAGCCTGCAGCTGTGGCTGCTGAAAATGAAGAGGTAAATGCGGCGGCAGTGCTGACCTTCCCTACCACTTCACAGGAAATCCCAGGGGCACGTTCTTTTCCCCATCATGTCAGCCCCTGGGGCTGTCCCACCCCAGCTACCTCTAGTCTAACAGGAAGGGGAAACCTGCCCTCAGGGCCACTCTACTAAAGAGTTATCAGGGCTATGCCTAGGGACAGAGGATCAAAGCCTTCAGTCACAGGGATAAGGGAGACAGCTCAGGACCTAAAGACTTCTCATTCCTGCTTCTCTTGCCTCTGCCAACCTGTCTCTCTGCTGGCTACTACCACTGTTCCCTTCTTAGTTCATGCTTGTTGTAAACTCATGAAATTCATCCTTCCCTAAGCTCCTGGCTTTCCAAGAAAGCAAGTAATTGGATCTTAGCAGGACACACCTAATCCCCAACCCAAACCCTCCACAGCCCCATACAGGCCAAATTATAATCCACAGCCCTCTGGTCCAAAAAGTCAAATACAAAGTGCTTTTCTCCTCCTCCCTACTATGCTTAACACAGTCCTCACTGGTTGAGGTCTACAAGCTGTTTTTCATGTGTAGGAAGTGACCTCCTGCTTAAAGGACCTGAAACCAGAAAACTCTGTGCTGGCAACTTTTACCCACAATTCCATTTGTCTGCAATGCATATTTTTTCTACATTTTTCTACATCCTTAGTTGCTTTTATTTATTATTATTATTATTTATGTATTGATACCAGGGATTGAACCCAGGGGAGCTTGACCACTGAACCACATCCCTAAGCCTTTTTTATTTTTTATTTTGAGACAGGGTCGCACTAAGTTGCTTAGGGCCTCTCTAAATTTCTGAGGCTTCCTTTGAACTTGAGATCCTCTTGCCTCATCCTCCCAAGCCACTGAGGTTACAGGCAAGCCACTGAGGTTATAGGCATGCACCACCATGCCCAACCTTAGTTTACTCTTCCAAGCACAGAGGAGGTGCCCTTAGTACCCTTGTAAATTCCATCTCTTTCCCTCCATTCACAGATAGGTGCCCACATCAAGCACCGAGTACAAGAACTGGGCCATGGCTGTGCTGCTCTGGTCACCAAGGCAGGCGCTCTGCAGTGCAGCCCCAGTGATGCATACACCAAGAAGGAACTCATAGAGTGTGCCCGGAGAGTTTCTGAGAAGGTGACTGGGGGCTGCAGGACTGGCTCCCCATCCAGAATCTTTTCCACCCTCCTCTGGCCTTCCCAGCTCTTTCCTCTTGTCTCTTCTTCCAGGCATGAGTGACCTTTCCCTTTCACATGGCACCATGTGACTTTCCCTACCCCAGGTCTCCCACGTCCTGGCTGCACTCCAGGCTGGGAATCGTGGCACCCAGGCCTGCATCACAGCAGCCAGCGCTGTGTCCGGTATCATCGCTGACCTTGACACCACCATCATGTTTGCCACTGCCGGCACCCTCAACCGCGAGGGTGCTGAAACTTTTGCTGACCACCGGTGAGGAAGGAACTGTCCTGAGGGAGGCATACAGGTTGGGACATAGGACCAAAAGAGGCAGGATAGAATCAGCTCATTTGGAGAAAATCTAGGCTGGGAACCATGGGTCAGCTAAATTGGGCAGAGAGGTCTGAGGAGAACTGACTGGGCTGGCCCTTCCGTTCCTCAGGGAGGGCATTCTGAAGACTGCAAAGGTGCTGGTGGAGGACACCAAGGTCCTGGTGCAGAATGCAGCAGGGAGCCAGGAGAAGTTGGCACAGGCTGCGCAGTCCTCTGTGGCCACCATCACCCGCCTTGCTGATGTGGTCAAGCTTGGTGCAGCCAGCCTGGGAGCTGAGGACCCTGAGACCCAGGTATCTACCCACCTGACACCCCTAATTCTGGCCAGAACTACTTCTGGTTCCTTCTTTATCCCACAGAACTGAGCAGCCTCTGTTCTACACAGGTGGTGTTGATCAATGCAGTGAAGGATGTAGCCAAGGCTTTGGGAGACCTCATCAGTGCAACAAAGGCTGCAGCTGGCAAAGTTGGGGACGACCCTGCAGTATGGCAGCTCAAAAATTCCGCCAAGGTTGGAGGGAATGAGCAGCAAAATCAGGAAGGGGGTGATTAATGCACTTCCTCCTGTTCCTTAAAGTGATCCCCTCCCACTCTTCTAATGCTTTTAGGTGATGGTGACCAATGTGACATCATTGCTCAAGACAGTAAAAGCTGTGGAAGACGAAGCCACCAAAGGCACCCGGGCCCTAGAGGCAACCACAGAACACATACGGCAGGAACTGGCGGTGAGCACAAGTCTGGGGCACCATAAACCAGGGTCAAAGAGAGGGAACATGATAGAATGCGTACCTCACTTTCACAAATACAGTCACACACATTCTTCCTGTGTCTTTTCCTTCCTCCCCTGTTGTCTTCTTAGCAACTGACAATGTCTGCTTTCTCCACCGTCTTCCCATTTTCTGCAGTCTCCAGTGGCCTCTTAGCTGCCACATTCACATTCAGTGACCTCTTCTTGACTTTCATCCTCTTCAAACATTTCCATAGCATTTGACTCTTCTTTTTTTTTTTTTTTTTTTTTTTTAAGAAAAAGAGAATCAATTTTATTTAATTTTTCATCTGGCCTTTGCTTCGCCAATACTTAGTTGCATATGTGGTGCTGGGATTCAGACCTGTGTCCTTGCACGTGCCAGGCAAGTGCTCCAACTACTGAGCCACCGCTACAGCCCAGCATTTGACTTTTTTTTTTTTTTTTAAGAGAGAGGAAGAGGGGCTGGAGCAGTTACCCTGCCTGCGCATGTATGAGAGTTCAAACCCCAGCATCACAGTGCAGCGAAGGCCACATGAAAAACTAAATGAATTGTTTCCCACTTTCTCTCTCTCTCTCATTGTCCCTCTGTTTTTTAAAAAAAAAAGAAAAGAAAGGGGTTGGGGAATTAGCTCAGTGGCAGAGCCCTTGCCTAGCACACGCAAGGCCCCGAGTTCGGTCCTCACCCCTGAAAAAAAAAAAAGAGAGAGGTGGGGGGAAGAATCAATTTTTATTTATTATTTTCATCTGGCCTTCATTTCCCTGACATTTAGTTGTGTGCATGGTGGTAGGGTTTGACTCGCAGTCCTTGCACATGCCAGACAAGTGCTTTAACCACTGAGCCACTGCTCCAGCCCTAGCATTTGATTCTTAATAAGCCTCTTTTTGAAATTCTTTCTGCTTTTGGCTTTTTTAACACTGACTTCTCTCTTTGCTTCGTGAACATCTCTTCAGTAGCCATCATTGGATCACCTTCATCCTAGTGAATGCAGAGGCCTTTCCAGAGTTGTACAAATAGCCTTCTTTCTGTTCCATTCTTGGATGAGTTTAATCACTTTTACTCTCATTCTCTAAGGAGCTGACTTCCCGTTCTGTGTTTTATCTCCACTGCCTGTTTGACATCACCACCTAGATGCAGCGCTTCCATCTGGTTCTGCCTCAGGACCACCTCTATGAACAGAGGTCATAACCTGAAGTCATGAATTCTCAGACATCTTTGATTCTGTTGTATTCACCACATCTAGGCTCTTGCCAGGCTGCTTCCACTCCACTTCTCCAGTCCCTTTTCCTTTCTTTTCTTTTTTTTTTTTTTTCCCCTCTTGCAGTAGAGATGGAATTCAGGGGTGCTTTACCACTGAGCTACATTCCCCAGCCCTTTAAATTTTTATTTTGAGACAGGGTCTCTTACCTTGAACTTGAACTTGATCCTCCTGCTTCAGCCCCTCAGGTCACTGGGACTATAGGTGTGCACTAGTGCAGCTTTCATTCCCTTTTCCTTTCACCCCTCCTCTCTAGCCCCCTTGTCTGCTTCCTTATTTTACACTTTCATTTGCTGTCCTTCGCTCTGCTTGTTGTACCAGTTTTCTCCCTGGTCTCCCTGCTTTTAGCCTCTACTGCTCTCCTCTCTCCTACTACTCATCTTTCTGATGGCCTGTTTTCACCACTATTTGGAGATATATAAATGGAAGCTCTTAACTTTCTGCCTTCCAAACCTGGTCCTTCCCTAGTCTTTTCCATCCCAAAGAAACAGCACCATTGAATAACTTATTTTCTAAAGCCAGAAATGCAGCTTTAATGTCTCTAACATCTCTCTCTCTCCTTTCTCACATCTAAGTCCATCAGCAAGCCTGGTTAGTGCTCCCTCCAGATAGATCTGTTTGTCTCTTCCCCATCTCTCCCACCACCACCACCACCTTGTCCAAACCATCAACAATCCTTAGCTGGATTCATGCAGTAGTCTATCTGATCTTCACATTTCAGCACTTGCCGTCTCCAATCCATTCTTACTATACAGTAGCCAAAATTATTTTTAAAAATTTTTAATTATGGGCTGGAGTTGTGGCTCAGTGGTTATGGTACTTGCCTTACATGCACGAGTCCGTGGGTTCAAACCCCAGCATCTCATACACAATGAAGTGTTAGAGCAATGAAAGCCACATGAAAAACTAAATAAAATTGATTCTCTCTGTCTCTCTCTTATTGTCCCTCTCTCAAAAAAATTTTTTTTAATTAGGGCTGGTGGTAGTTTAATGGTAGAGTGCTTGCCTAGGATGCTTGAGGCCCAGGGTTAAATCCTGAGCACAATCAAAATGAATAAAAGAGATTATGTTACTACACTGCTTAAAACCCACTAGTGGTGGCCCCAGCCAACTTCTCTAGTGCCATCTGACTTTCTGTGCCCCTAATCCCACTGGACTCTCTCAGTTTTAACTTGCATTCCTCCAGTATTTTCTTTTTAATTGTTTTTTTCAGTGCTTGGAATTAAATCCAGGGCTTTGTATAATCCAGGCTAAGCACAAGCTTTTCAATTGAGCTACATCCGCAGCCAGATACTGCTATTTTCATTTCAAACAAACTCTCCCCAATAACTTCAATCAGATACATCAATCAGGAGTTGGAGCAGTGGCTCAGCAGTTACTGTGCTTGCTTGGTATGCACGAAGACGTGGGTTTGAGCCCCAGCACCACTCATACGATGAAGTGTTGGAGCAATGAAAACCACATGAAAAACTAAATGAAATTGATTCTTTCTCTTTCTCTGATTTTCTCCTGAAGAAGGGAAAAAAAAGAAACATCAGTCAGCTGCCTTTAATGCTATTAGCTATGTACAAACGTCCACAAGGACTTGACCTACAATAAATATTCAAGAAATGTTTGTTGAACAAACACATGATTGAACCAGATCATGAGTATAGGGTACGACATTGTCCTGTGAACTCAGTCACTGTAAAATCTTTCTTCGGTTCTGCCCCAACAGGTTTTCTGTTCCCCAGAGCCACCTGCCAAGACCTCTACCCCAGAAGATTTCATCCGAATGACCAAGGGTATTACCATGGCAACAGCCAAAGCTGTTGCTGCTGGCAATTCCTGTCGCCAGGAAGATGTCATTGCCACAGCCAATCTGAGCCGTCGTGCTATTGCAGATATGCTTCGAGCTTGTAAGGTAGGAATGCAGATAGTAAGGTAGCCTTAGGGTAGCACATGCAGGCCAGGAAACTGCAGGGACTTAGAAGGCCTGGAGCTGTTTGAAATCCTAAAGCTAACATGTTACTCTGGGGACAGGAGGCAGCATACCACCCAGAAGTAGCCCCTGATGTTCGGCTACGAGCCCTGCACTATGGCCGGGAATGTGCCAATGGCTACCTGGAATTGCTCGACCATGTGCTGCTGGTAAGGAGGGTATTGTTTGCTCATCATCCCAGCCGCCCTAAAGACATAGTCCTCTTCCCAGAAGGCTCAAACCCAGCTCTCTCATTTTTTCCTTAAATCCCCTCCATACTCTACCATCTATTTCCCAGATCCATTCTTGTTTCCTAATCTCCATTTCTCTGGGGCCCCATCACTCTTGTTGTCTTTGTTTCTCCCTCTCACTTCTTCCTCTTTTCTTGTCTTCTATCTTCCCACCTGACCTCCTTCTTTACCTTCATCATCTTTCTTTTCATTTCATCATCCACCTTGCTCCTTGTCAGCCAGTGAGTGACATAGCCCCGCTCTTCACCGAGTGTGCAGCATGATGCGTGACATCTACTTGGATAGGCAGTGTGGTGTTTGAAGGCTGTCCTGTGGCATGCTCTAGGGATGGGGGTGGTGGCATGGTCTGCCCTGTTTCATAGGTCAGGGTGGAACCTAAGATCTGATGTTGTTTGTTCACTGCCCACCTCAGACCCTGCAGAAGCCAAACCCAGAACTGAAGCAGCAATTGACAGGACACTCAAAGCGGGTGGCTGGGTCAGTCACTGAGCTCATCCAAGCTGCCGAGGCCATGAAGGGTGAGGTGACCAGCAGCTGGGAGGGAAGGGAAAGCCTTACAATGGTGTAACCTCTGGTTCCTGGTTCAACAGCTTCGAGCTAGCCTCTTCCCATAGTCCCCACAGGTGCCAGGGCCTGGTGATACTAATCAATTTTCCCAGTGCTTCTGACTTCTCTTCTCTGCCTTAGCCTCCTCCTTTCCCCTTCATCCCATCAGGAACAGAGTGGGTGGACCCTGAGGACCCCACAGTCATTGCTGAAAATGAGCTCCTGGGAGCTGCAGCTGCCATTGAGGCTGCAGCCAAAAAGCTAGAGCAACTGAAGCCCCGGGCCAAGCCCAAGGTCAGTACTGCCTTCTCCCCTCCCACCCTTACAGTGGCAGAAGGTCCCCACTTTGGTCACCTCTGAATTTGTATCTCTTCCTACAACCTGTGTCTCTTTGTTGCAGGAGGCAGATGAGTCCTTGAACTTTGAGGAACAGATACTAGAAGCTGCCAAGTCCATTGCAGCAGCCACCAGTGCACTGGTAAAGGCCGCATCAGCTGCCCAAAGGGAACTGGTCGCTCAAGGGAAGGTAAATACTTAAATATTAATACCCAGAAGCCAAGTGCAGTGGTACATACCTATAATCCAGGCTGCCTGGGAAGCTGAGGCAGGAAGATTGCAAGTTCAGTGCTTAGGCAACTCAGGGAGACCCTATCTCAAAATAAAAAATAAGAACTGGACATGTGGCTCAGTGGTAGAAGATCCCTGGGTTCAACATCTGGTACAAAAAAAAAAGAAAGAGGGGCTGGAGCGGTGGCTCAGCGGTTTCGGCGCTTGCCTGGCAAGCACGAGGACCCGGGTTCAAACCCCAGCACCACGTACACAACAGAGTGTTGGAGCAACTAAGGCCATGTGAAAAACTCAATAAAGTTATTCCTCTCTTTCTCTGTCTCTCTCACTGTCCCTCTCTCTTTAAAAAAAAAAAAAAAGAAAGAAAGAAAAAAAGAATAAGAAACAAACAACAACCAAAAAATAAATAATGGGGACAGAGTGGCAGCTTTGTTGTTCATACCCACATACCTACATCCTTACCTGAGAGGCTTTGATGTAAGGAGGGTATAGGTCTAAATGGGCTGGCCTTCTTTCTCCACAGGTGGGCGCCATTCCAGCCAATGCACTGGATGATGGGCAGTGGTCCCAGGGCCTCATTTCTGCTGTGAGTGTACCACACCCTCTGGATCTCAAGTTTGGGAGACTTAAAACAGCTGGAGAAGGGATGGAACAAGGGATATTTTAATCTAACTCTCCCTGCTTTAGGCCCGGATGGTGGCAGCAGCCACCAACAATCTGTGCGAGGCAGCCAATGCAGCCGTGCAAGGCCACGCCAGCCAGGAGAAGCTCATTTCCTCAGCCAAGCAGGTAGCGGCCTCCACAGCGCAACTTCTTGTGGCCTGCAAGGTCAAGGCCGACCAGGACTCTGAGGCAATGAAGAGGCTTCAGGTGAGGAATCCTGACCATCCCATCATCCCCTTGGGCTGTACAGCTTTCAGCTCTCACCCCTGAGATGTACATTCCTATGCGGAAATTGAGGGACTCTCAGCTGGGCCCCTACCTGAGTTCTCTAACTTGTGCTTTCTCCATGCTCAGGCTGCGGGCAATGCAGTGAAACGAGCTTCAGATAACCTGGTGAAGGCAGCCCAGAAGGCTGCAGCCTTTGAAGACCAGGAGAATGAGACAGTGGTCGTGAAGGAGAAGATGGTCGGGGGCATTGCTCAGGTGAGCCGCTCTGAGGAACATTCTCAGGCAGAAGGGTCCCGTAGCTCACCCTGCCCCACATACCCTCTGCCCCTAATGAACATACTGGCTAAGCTGAATCTTGGCCCTCTGTCCCTCAGATCATTGCAGCGCAGGAAGAGATGCTCCGGAAGGAACGGGAGCTAGAGGAGGCACGAAAGAAGCTGGCCCAGATCCGGCAGCAACAGTACAAGTTCCTGCCTTCAGAGCTTCGAGATGAGCACTAGAGATGCCGCTTTTATTTATGCAGACCCAGCCCAGAGACTGTGCCTGCCACTACCAAAGCCTTCTGGGCTGTCAGGGCCCAACCTGCCCAACCCCAGCACTCCCCAAAGTGACTGCCAAACCCCGGGCCTGGCCCTGCCCAGTCCCACTGCACATCCCCTGTCCCCACCCCAACTCCCAAGTGCCTTCATGCCCTAGGGCCCCTAAGTGCCTGCCCCTTCCCAGAGTATTAACGCTCCAAGAGTATTATTAACGCTGCTGTACCTCAGTCTGAACCTGCCAGGGCCCCAGCCTGCTCCACCCTACCAGCAGCTTCCAGCCAGTCCCCACAGCCTCAACAGCTCAACTCATCCTTTTTTGATACTATCTATCCCCAGCCCCAGCCACCTCTGGGGCTGCAGGGTTATAAGCCCCAAACAGGTCATGCTCCAATAAAGATAATTCTACCTGCAAATCCTCCCTGGCTTTTTCAGGAGATGCTATGTTCCTTCCTGGGCAGTAGAGAACAGCTTGATCTGGCTCAAAGCGGGAGTGCGAGAGACCAGAGCATCTGCCCCCTCAGACCTCTCCCTCCTCTTTGCGTTCAGATCCTAAAGTCATCCTGGTTGGGAAGCTGTGCCTGAGATGTCACACTCCTGCTGTCTCTACCTCACTGGCTAGTGCCTAAGCTTCACCAAGTGTTCTGTCACTGGGACAGCAACAGCCACTGCTCTTTGTGGCTACCAGGACATTTTGTTCCTTATAACTACAGAAGAATATGTGAACAGATCTAGTCCCTGACCAAATTTAAATTTTCAAAGCTAAAAATAATGAGCCTATAAAATATGTGTCTCAGACTAAAATGACTATGGTCACAGAATAGGTTAAAGCAGTCAGCAAGCAAAAAACCCAACCTGAGGCTGTATAGGGTGGTGTTACAGTTGGATTGAGTTGAGCAGGGTCCTTTAGATCCATGCTAAAAGGAAAGGGCAGAGCTTGGTCCAGGTGTGAGGCTTTCTAATTGGAGGCACAGAGCATCCCTAGAAGTCAGCCAGGTACTGGGCACCCTGTTCCAGCTGCCGGCCTAATCTGAAAGTTTGGTAAAAGGAGGCAGGTCAAGGAAGAAAGTGATGTGTGCTTCCACTTCCTTCTTCATTCACACCACTCTGTGCACACTGTGTGGCCCTCTGGCAGTCCTCTTGGGTTAGCCACTATTGGTGCATATTTTTAGCCAATCCCACTGCCTCACATATTATTTCCTCATTACTTCTCCCTTAAAGTAGAATACAAACACCGCCCATCTGCTACGCCTGTAGGTACCTCACACTTTCTGTACCCCAGTGTTCATTAGAGTAGGTTTAAAGCGGATGCAAATACTTTGTCCTCCCCAGGGCAGTTCATTAGGGACAGTGCCAACTTTCTACCAACACTCCTGTCACCTGTGATTCATACATTCAATATTTACTAAGCCATGCCCATACTAAGCACTGGAAAACTAAGATGTATTATCACTTCTCTGACGCACAGACTGGCAATTCCAGTAAATACCACTTTGGTCCCTGAATCCCTGATTCAATGTCATAACATCGTGAGTCGAGGACCTTGGAAATCATCCCTTCTACAACCTCCCTGACAAGTGACAGTCCAAGATTTGAACTCCAGCTATGATCCCAGACAACTGCTTACTTCTGCTGCCACTTCCCTGTCATGTCCTCAAGAAGTGTGACCAATCACATACCTCTCACTGGTGATAACCTAATAACCATTAGGCCAGCAGATTTTCAAATGTGGCCCAAAAGATCCCTGTGGATCCCTAAGGCCATTTCAGGGTTCAGAGGTCAAAATTATTTTCCTAATAATGAGATGTTTTCTCTTCACAGTGTCAACATTTGCACTGACAGTGCAAAAAGCATTGATACATAAAACTATCTTAGCAAACTCAAGACAGTAGCCCCAAAGTGTACTAATAGTCGTATTTTTCACCACTATGCATTTGCTAAGGAACAAATGCCAGCTTCACTAAAGAATATCCCTTTTTTTTTTTTAAGAGAGGGGCAGAGAGAATCAATTTTATTTAGTTTTTCATGTGACCCTCGTTACTTGGAGACTTCGCTGTGTATGTGGTGCTGGGGTTCTAACTCAGATCCTTGCACATGCCAGGCAAGTGCCATAACCGCCAAGCTACCACTCCAGCTCCAAGAGGGGGAGAGAGAAAGAATCAACTTTATTCATTTTCTCATCTAGGGGTTGTTTTTCTGACATTGTGTGTGCTGGGATTTGAACCCAAGTCCTTGCCGATGTCATGCAAGTGCTGTAACCACTGAGCCACCACACTAACCCAAGAATATTCTTGATTGGGGCTGGAGCAGTGGCTCAACAGTAGAGCACTTGCCTGGCATGTGGGAGGACCCAGGTTCAGACCCCAGCACCACATATACAACTAAGTGTCGGGAAAAAAAACATGAAAAAATAAAATTGATTCTCCTTAAAAACAACAACAAAAAAAAAGAATGTCGTTGATGAAGCCAGGTGTGGTGGCGCCTACCTGTCATCCCAGCAGCTCAGAAGGCTAAGGCAGGAGGATCACAAGTTCAAAGCCAGCCTCAACAATTTAGCAAGGCCCTAAGCAACTTAGGGGGAGACCTGACTCAAAATAAAAAGGCCTGGGGATATGGCTCGGTGCTTAAACACCCCTGAGTTCAATCCCTGGAAACAAAAATAATAAAAATAAACAAAAAGACTGAGGATATAGCTCAAAAAGTGTCCTTAGGTTCAATCCCCAGTACCATAAAAATAAATAATATGGTTTTTAAAAGGGCTGGAGATGAGTGTGGTGCTTGTCTAGAATGTGCAAGGCCTTGCATTCAACCCCTAGTACTGAAAAGGGGGCAGACATTAGGAGGACCCTGTTACAGTTTCAGTGTTCATATCGCAACTAACCCTTAAAAATTACCATTTGTCCAAGTTTGGGTGTAGTATCAAAGAATGCCCGTAATAATCTGGAAAAGTTCTAAAAATATGTCTTTTTTCCAACTGTATGTTTGTGTAAGGCTGGATTTGTTCATATCCAGTACTTCAAACAAACCAACATCACAACAGATTATGAAATGCTGAAGTAGATTTTGAGACTCCAGCTATCTTCTATTAAATCAGATATTAAAGAGATTTGCAAAAATGTATGGTATAACTTCCATACTCTTACTAATTTGAGAACATAAGTATTTTTTACTTGAAATGTTATTTATGTTAACATGATTAATATGTAATGGTTTTGGAGGCTAGAGCAGTGGCTCAGCAGTTTTGGCGCTTGCCTGGCATGCTCGAGGACATGGATTCAAACCCCAGCACCATGTACACAACGAGGAACAATGAGGGCCACATAAAAAACTAAATAAGTTTGATTTTGTCTTTCTCTTTCCCTCTCATTGTCCCTTTCTCTTAAAAAAAAAAAAAGTAATGGTTTCATTTTTATTTTATTTATTTATTTATTCATTCATTTATTTTTGGTATTAAGAATTGAAAACAGGGGAGCTTCTACTACTGAGCTACATCCCCAGTCCATTTCTTTAATTTTTTTGAGGCAGGATCTAGCTAAATTGCTTAGGGCTTCACTAAGTTACCAAGGCTGGCCTTGAACTTGCAATTCTCCTACTTTAGCCTCCTGAGTCATTGGGATTACAGGTGAGTGCCACTGTGCCTGGCCATTTTTATTATGATTATTACTTTTATGTTTATAATGTGTGTCTCAAAAGTGATTTAAGAAAGGGAGAGAAAGTAAGAAGAGTCAATTTATTTATTTTTCCTTCTGGTTTTTGTTTTTCCTGACACTAATTATGTGGCGGCTAGAGCAGGGGCTGGAGCAATGGCGCTTGCCCAGCATGCATGAGTACACGGGTTCAAACCCCAGCACCCATGTACACAACTAAGTGTCAGAGCAATGAAAGCCATGTAAAAAACTAAATAAAAATTGATTCTCTCTATCTCTCTCTCTCACTATTGTTCTCTCTTAAAAAAAACAAAAAACAAAAAACACTAGTTATGTACGTAGTACTAGGGTTTGAACCTGGGTCTCACACATGCTAGGCAATTGCTCTACTGCTGAGCCACCTCTCCAGCCTCCCATTTTTATTATTTTTAATGAAGTAATAAACATTTTTAAATGTTGTTTCCATTTTAATATGCAAAGTATTTTAAATTTTAAATATTATTATTAAATTTTATTTTATTTATTTAATTTGAACTCAGGGGTGCTTAACCACTGAACCACATCCCCAGCCCTATTTATTTTTTATTTTAAGACAGGGTCTCACTTGGTTGCTTATGGCCTAACTAAATTGCTGAGGCTGGCCTGGAACTTTCGATCCTCCTGCCTCAACCTCCCAAGTTGCTGGGATTACGGGTGTGTGCCACCTGGCTATTTTATTTTATTTTATTTTTTTTAAAGAGAGGAACAGTGAGAGAGACAGAGAAAGAGAGAAACAACTTTATTTAGTTTTTCACATGGCTTTAGTTGCCCCAACACTTAGTTGTGTACGTGGTGCTGGGGTTTGAACCCAGGTCTTCGTGCTTGCCAGGCAAGCGCCGAAACCGCTGAGCCACGACTCCAGCCCCAGATTTTTTATTTTTAAGAAAGAGAGAAAGAGAGAGACAGAGAGAGAGAGAGAGAGAGAGAATCAATTTTATTTATTTGTTTCTCCTGTACTTAGTTGTATATGTGATGCTGGGGTTTGAACCCAGGTCCTCCTGCATTCCAGGCAAGGCTGAGCCTGCTCCAGCACCTTATTTATTTATTTATTTATTTATTTTTAAAGAGAAGAGACAGTGAGAGAGAAGGAAAGAGAGAATCAATTTTATTTAGTTTTTCATGTGGCTTTTGTTGCTCTGAGACCTTGTTGTGTTCGTGGTGCTGGGATTTGAACTCAGGTACTCATGCATGCCGGGCAAGCGCCGTAACCGTAACCGCTGAGCCACTGCTCCAGCCCCCCTTATTTTATTTTATTTATTTATTTTTAAAGAGACAGAGAATCAATTTCCATTGAGTTTTTCATTGCTCTGACAGTTGTGCAGATGGGTGCTGGGGTTTGAACCTGCGTACCTGCACATGCTAGGCAAGTGCTGTAACCGCCAAGCCACTGCTCCAGCCCCCTTATTTTATTTTTTAAGGAGAGTCAGTTTTCAGTTTTATTTATTTTTTCATCTGGCTTTTGTTTTTCCAACACTTGTGTATGTGGTGCTGGAGTTCGAACCCAGGTCCTCCCGCATTCCAGGCAAGGTCTCTACCACTCTACTGCTGAACCACCTCTCCAGCCCTTAATATGCAAAGTATTGATAAATAAAACCCAAAAGTTGTTTGGGGCATTTGATCTTTTTTTTTTTTTTTAATAAAGAGAGCGGGACAGTGAGAGAGACAGAGAAAGAGAGGAACAACTATTGAGTTTTTCACATGGCCTTAGTTGCTCCAAACACTTAGTTGTGTACATGGTGCAGACCCGCATTTGATCATTTTTAAGGGCATAAGAGTACTATGACCAAAAGTTCAAGAACTAGATGGTGAGTTCCTTTAGATCCACATCATATTAGTATAGTAGGTACACACCATATTAGTGTACCTAGAACCTGGTATGTAAAACTTGCTAAATGTTTAAGTGCCACTCTAAGCCTGGTGCTGAGCTAGGCACAGGGAATTCAGAATTGAAAACCATAGTTCCTGTCCAGAGGACTCACAAGTGGAGGAGACAAACATACACAAGAAGTTATAACACAGGAGCCTGGACCAAGAACAAGCACCTCTTAGGTGGAAGGGGTGAGGAGGGAAGGCTTTCCAGAAAAGTTGACGCTTGATCTGAGTGGTAAAGGGCAGTAGGAATCAACCTAGGAGAAGGGCATTTTAGGGAGAGGAAACAGTTGCACAAAATGTGGAAGCTGTGTGAAAGTTTCTATTTCCAGCTCCTGAACACTGCTCAATATGAATGCAGCCTTAAGTACAAGACTGAGTATTGGTGACAAGGTTGAGAACGAAAGGAGATGAAGCTAGGCAGGTAGGGGCCCAAAAAGGGCCTTCTACACCATATTAAGAAATGTGGATTTTTTTAAATCTTCAAAGAGGTGGGGTGTAGGGAGGGGCTTTGGAGGATTTTAGATCCTATTTCCATTACCTTTTATAAGGTTTTTGGTAGCTCTTGGCCCTGGTGGCACATACTAATTACAAAGGCTGAGGCAGGAGGCCAGCTTCAGCAATTTAGCCAGGCCCTAAGTGAGACTCTCTCAAAATTTTAAAAAAGGGCTGGAGATGTGGCTCAGTGGTAAAGCGACCAGTCCCCGGGATTCAATCCCCATTATCAAAAAGTAAACAAATGGGCTGGAGTGGTGGCTCAGCGGTTACGGCGCGGCGCGCTTGCCTTGCATGCACCAGTACGCTGGTTCAAACCCCAGCACCATGTACACAGTGCCTGGTCCGTGCAACGAAAGTCCATGAAAAACTAAATAAAATTGATTCTGTCTTTCTCTCTCTGTGTCCGTCTGTCTTAAAAAAAAAAAAAGTAAAGAAACAAAAATTTAAAAAATCTTTGGTAGTAATGTCAAGGGGTAGTTGAATCATTGAATGAGTTGGGAAACTTCCAGGAGCAAGACCACAACAGGCTCACTGGAGCACAAGGTTAACAGGAGTTGAGCAAGACAAGCTCAGAAACGACTTTGAGGAGGAACGAATTTGTAGGAAATAGAAACCCAGAGAATCCCAGGATTAAGTGGACATACAAGTGAAGGACAGGAGCGCGCCTGGTAACCCCCAGGGTCCTGCAGAGCCCACTAGATTGAAGTGTTTCACGGAGTTTGGGGAACACAGGGCGATGGGTTGGAATGTACACGGAGGGGTAGGGTCAGGTCTGTTCTAGTCTCTGCTAAGCAGGCAGCCAAACAAATCTGAATGCATTCCCGCACCCCCTCCCCAAGGTCGGGCCCTCAGCCCAGGGTCTCACCGCCCCTAACCCCCAACAGAACCTAAGGCTGAATTCAGAAGCTTGCCCCTGGGGAGTGCGGCAACTCGCCCCCCACTGGCTGGCTCTTGGCTTCCTCCGCCAGGTCTCGCCTCCCATTCCCCTGCTCAGCTCCGGGGCGCCTTTCCACTTCCTCTCCCCCAACCCCACCCTACCCAGAGGAAAAGTGGGAACTAACGCCTCGCGCCACGCGCCCCTGACTTCCCCACCCGAGGACCCGGCTCCGGGAGCAGTTTCTTGGGGCCTGGATTAGAGCCTGCAGGTCACCTCCCCCCACCCCCCACCCCGGCTCGCGAAGCCGGGCAGCTCCTTAATTCTCCCCCTTGCCCCCAGCCTTCCCAGCCCCGGCTCCGCCCCGCCTCCCCACAGGCAAACATCCCAAAAAAGGGCAGAAAAGAAATTCTGGCGTAAAGTTGGCCGCTGGGGAAGGGAGCGGAGTCCGCTGGGGGAAGGGGAAAAGGGAGGGCTCGAGGGAAAGAGTGGCGGCGACAGCGCGGGTGGGGGCAGATGGAGCCCAAGGGGGCGGGGAGGGACTCAGCGGATAGGAGTCCCGGCTGGGAGCGCCCTGTCCAGCGGGGCCGCAGCCGCGTGGAAAATATGCCGGGCACGTGGGGGGCGGGGCGGTGGGCGAGGAGCCGGGTCGGCCCGGTGCTTTCAGAGGAGGGGCCCTGGCTCCGGGGACTGGGTTGGAAGGGGACGCAAGGGAGCTAGAGGTCAGGCCCGCCCTGGGGGGCAGCAGCCGGGCCGCTTTTCACATTACCACGGGGGCCCTGGACTCTCTCCCTGCCTCAGTTTCCACAAGCCCGCGGTAAGACTCCGCTACCACCACCTCGTCCGTAACGCAAACCTGCAGTCGGGGACTCGGGGTAAACTGAGGCACTCGAGGAGCGGAGGAGCTCCGCCTCCCAAGAGACATTTAATCTGCTGGGATTTACAGGAAACTTCTAAATTAAGGGCAGCGGCTGCTGCAGCTAAGCGGGGGGGGGCACGCAGGTCCCTGCGCCCGGGCAGCTGCCGTGAGCTCACGCCCCGAAATAGCACCAGGGGCCCCAGCCGCAGCTGCCACAGGGCCCGGCTGTCACTCAGGAAGTGCGGAGCCCCCAGCCCAAGGGTCCCTTCCCCTCCGAAGTGCCAGGGTTTTACAGTACCCTCGGGCTACTTTCCCTTCCGACGGCAGGCTGGGGGTGGGGGCGACGGGAGGCAGAGGCGGGACCCCAAGGGGCAGGCCCGAGGGGGTGTGCGCAGGGGGCGGCCGCGCCCCCCGGCTCGGCAGCGCTTCTGCCCCTACAAGGTTTGGGCCGCGGTGGGGGAGGGTCTTGGTCCCAGGCTCCGCCTGGTCCCTCCCCGCCTTTTAGGCGTCCCCGCAGTTGGGACATCCCAGTTCGGCTAGGTCCTTCTTACCAGGCACCCGTCCGCCGAGCCCGCGCAGCCAGCCCAGTCCACCCGGTCCTCACCGCCTGCCGGCTGGCCCACCCCACACCACAGCCATGGACGCCATCAAGAAGAAGATGCAGATGCTGAAGCTGGACAAGGAGAATGCCATCGACCGTGCCGAGCAGGCCGAAGCTGACAAAAAGCAAGCAGAAGACCGCTGCAAGCAGGTGGGGGGACCCAGCACCCAGTGCAACCTCCCCTCCTCTCCACGAAGGGTCGGGTGGGCCCTTGCCCTGGGCCCCCTAATCTTGGATCTGCTGCCAAGGCTCTTTCCCACTGGGTGGTCTTTGGGCCTTCACAGGACTCTCTCAGGGGCCTGACAGGAGCCACACTTCATTTCACCCGTCACATCCTGGGGAGTCCCTGTCCCCCGCTTTCCACTCCTGACCTTGATGGCAGTGATGGGTCCCTACCCCTTGGGACTTGACATTTATTCTCTACCCTCACCCGCTTCCCCCAACACCCTTGACTGGATTGTCTCTTCTCTGTTATCCCTCTTCCTCCCCAACAGCCTCCAAATGGCTTTTAAGAGGCCCCAGGTACACCCCTTCTTGCTTTCTAGGCCTGGGCCCTCACCCAGGCCTGGCTGACTCCTCTTTCCCCCAGCTGGAAGAGGAACAACAGGCCCTCCAGAAGAAGCTGAAGGGGACAGAGGATGAGGTGGAAAAGTATTCTGAATCAGTGAAAGATGCTCAGGAGAAACTGGAGCAGGCTGAGAAGAAAGCCACAGACGTGAGTGTGGACTTGAGGGATTTGGGAAGCATTAATGTGCTTGGGGAGAGGTTCCAGGCATGGAGATGAGCAGGGAGGGGGACCTAGATCTCCCCAGCATCAACACAGAAGCTATTCCTTCTCCGTAACCCCAGCTAAAGCAGGCTTACACAAATAATACAAGACAGTGGGTAAATCAAAACCACCTACCACTTCCCTCCAGGACTTAGTCTTGTAATTCCATTTGGTTCCAGCTTTTGGAAAGTACAGTGATCCAGAAGTGAGTCATAATGGCGGTGGGGGTGTGAGAATTTACTGAATTAATGCTCCTGTTGAAAATGACGAGGAGACTGCAGCTATATTTGGGGGTCAGGCAGTGTAAGTGTGAGGTGCTAGTGGGCAGGAGGACGGAGAGGGATTCAAAGATGGGGCCCTGGCTTGAGTTAAGCCCCTAAGGGGCTATTAGAAATTCCCTGGCCTTGACCTCTGGCTCCCGCAGCCCTGCTGTGCCCTGGGGCCCCAGCTCAGATTCTAATTTACCCTCATTAAGCTGTCAGCCTCTAGACCCCGCCAGGCTAATGGGCAGAGGGACAGGGCCACAAATGCCAAAGCAGCCACCTTGGCAGGTCTTGCTTACCCTGAGATTTCTCTGCCTGCTCTTTTACCCCAACCAGACTTCTCTACTTAGCCTTTCTGATCCTACCTTATGGTAGAAGAATGCCCATGACTTTAGATATAGTTCTCTCACAAATCCGTCTCAATTTCCTCATCTGCCTTCCACCGAGAATTGGTTTAGATTGAAGATGAGCCTGTGGTTGAGAGGGAGTGTTAGTGTAAAGTATGATCTTAACATCAGATATGACATTTCTGTTTCTGCTAACCATTCTCCGTGTCCCCCGACCCCCAGGGTTGGGCTTCTTTGGCCTCCAGCCTCCAGTTTTGGTGCTTCACCAACCCTGGCACTTGGGAGGAAACTGACCTGCAGCTGCTAGCAAAGATGACCCTGGGCATCTGACACTCTATAAATAACTAAGGCCCAGTGCAGCTAGAGGCAGGACTGGAAACCCAAGGAGCTAGGTGGGGGCTGGAGGCAGTGGGGGGGTAGGGTGGGGACAGGGACAGAGCTGGGTAAGCAGGGCAATGGTGCCAGAAATAGGTAGGAAACTTTGACCGAATTTATTGTGTGACCTTGAACACTAGTTAGCTTTCATAGTGCCTCAGTCTCTCCCTTTTCTCTTCCTTTTTGTCTAGTGGGGAGATTAGTGTCTTCTCTGTGGTTAGAGAACAGTATCCATAGCTTTGAAGAGCTTGAGGAATAGGAAATGGCAAATGTCATTCCTTTGGTGAGGACTCCAAGACTTCTCAAACTTGGCAGTCATTTGTCACCCCACCACTGCGAGAAGCGCCTGATAGCCCCCCAAGTCATTCTTCCCAACACCAGTGATGTCCCCAGACTCTTTCTACACTGAGTCATTGGGCCCTGAGCCTATGATAGGCTCTTGTCATTCTAGGTGGCCAAGCTGAAGGCACCTGGAGGACAAGCTGTAATCCACCTTCTATATATGGTGCTGTTTATCCTGCCCTGCAGTGTCACCAGGGCCTGCCTTATACACCCTATGCTCCCAGTGTTGCCACCCAGCTCCTCCCCTCCACTCATGCTTTTCCCATACAATGGTCCTTTATCCTTTCCAGTCTTAAAATTGTATGTCTTTGAGGGAGAGAGACTTTTATGGAGTGTTCTTTGTGTGGATAGCGAGTTCAAGTTCTTTCTGAAAATTGTCTCATTTTCCCCAAACTTAGCTTATCATCAGAATTATCAAAATCACTTGGCAAGTAAAAAAAAAAAATTCCCTGGAGATCTCAATTCAGTGAATTTAGCAGAGAGCTAGTTTTTTGAGCCTCCCAGATGGTCCCATTACTAGAAGCACTGCGTTATCTCAGAATGGCCCTAAGGAGGATTGTTAATACCAATTTATAAAGGAGGAAACTGAGGCTTAGAGAGGCTAAATAAGTTGCCCAAGGTCACACAAGTGCTGAGTGGCCTCCATGGCTCAAAGACAACAGTCTAACTCGGAAACTCAGCCAGTACTTTTTCTTTTTTTTTTTAAGAGAGAAAGAGAGAATCGATTTTATTTAGTTTTTCATCTGGCCTTTGTTTCTCTGACACTTAGTTGTAAATGTGGTGCTAGGGTTCGAACCCAGGTCCTCACACATGCCAGTCAAGCACAATACTGCTGAGCCACCACTCCAGCTCCAGAGCTGGTACTCTTACTATCAAACCACATTGCTGCTCTTTTTTTCTTCATGGGTGCCCATCTTGCTCTGCCTTCTTTTTCCTCAGGGTATCATCAGTTTTTTATGGACTTTCTCCAAAATCTCAAAGGTTTTGCTTCCATATTGCAAGACCAGGGGCTGAGTCTCCATCACTTGAACTGCCCCAGCTGTCTCCCGGCCTTGGCACAAAGCCTATTGCTATAGCTGTGGATGTCAGCCTACCTTGCCTCTTGGGTCTCTTGCTGGGAGTCTACCTGGTATCTGATGACATCACTGAGTTCTATTCTGTGATTGGCTGCTTGTAGCAGCAGTGAGGTCTGGTTGGCCTGATTCTTCCCCACTCACTTACCTGGCCCCCAGGCTCTGCTAGGAAGGAATCAAGGCTGCCTCAGACTGGGTCTCAGCACTTAGAATGCTCTTAAGAGGACAGAGTGACCAGCCATCAAGAGATTAACTGTACTGTGCTAGAAGAGGCCTCATAGCAGGGGAATGGAGATTGTCAAGTAGTGTATTTGACTGGAGCAGTGTTTGAACAGAAGATAGTTCATTAGTGGAAAACAGGTTGAAAGTCTAGAAGCCAGGAAGCCTAGGTTCTTTCTGAGAGGAATCTTACCATCCTTTGGAGCCTCTCTGACTCTCATCCAAGGCAGACAAAGGTTTTTGACCTCTGACCTCTGGCCCACAGGCTGAGGCAGATGTGGCCTCCCTGAACCGCCGCATCCAGCTGGTAGAAGAGGAGCTGGACCGGGCGCAGGAGCGCCTGGCTACAGCCCTGCAAAAGCTGGAGGAGGCTGAGAAGGCAGCTGATGAGAGCGAAAGGTGGGAAGGGGCCCTGGGGGAGGTTCAGGGACTGAAGAGGGAGCTGTCTCTGCTGGTGCTGACCAAACATACCTCTCTCCCTGACACTCAGAGGAATGAAGGTCATTGAAAACCGGGCCATGAAGGACGAGGAAAAGATGGAGCTGCAAGAGATGCAACTGAAGGAGGCCAAGCACATTGCTGAGGACTCAGACCGCAAATATGAGGAGGTGACAGCCCTGCCCCACTTCCTTCCCATCCCCAAGCCTCACACCCCAAGTCAGTAACCATTGATCTACTTTCCCTCACTTCTCCCAGGTGGCCAGGAAGCTGGTGATCCTTGAAGGAGAGCTGGAACGCTCAGAGGAGAGAGCCGAGGTGGCCGAGAGGTAAGAGTACCCTGGAGTGACCGGTGGATCTGGGCCTGAGCCATGGCTGTGGGTCACCCTGCACAGTTTCCCATACCTGGGGCCATAGTGATAGGTTTTGTCCTCTGACCCCTGCCTGCTGCCCCTAGCCGAGCCAGGCAGCTGGAAGAGGAACTTCGAACTATGGACCAGGCCCTCAAGTCCCTGATGGCCTCAGAGGAGGAGGTAGTGACCTCTCTGGACCTTTCTGGGCAATGGCACCTTCACTCAGCTCACCTTCCCCTTCCCATCTCAGCATCTCAGGCCGCTCCTCTCTCTCTCTCACCGCCAAGGGTTGGGAAGGGCTTGGGCTTCCAGACTCTGTGTGCTGTCACTCTCACCACTTTGCTCTTCTTTTCTCTCCTCCACCCTTCCCCCACGTGCCATTCCCCCTGCCTTGCCTCACTGCCCCTCACGCCCCACCCTGCCACACACCCCTGCAGTAAATGTGGGGACCTAGAGGAGGAGCTGAAAATTGTTACCAACAACTTGAAATCTCTGGAGGCCCAAGCAGACAAGGTAGAGGGGGTAGAGGGGCAGTGAAGATGGGGTCCTGCAGGGGAGGGAGGTGAGGCCCAGGCAGGGAGGGCTGGGTAAACAATGGAGGAGCCTGAAAGGTTCTCAGAGGAGCCTGAGAACCTCAGTGGAGAAATGAAAGACTCAGGAAGGAGATTTTACTGATGGTGTGCATATGTCCCTAAAAGTATTCCACCAAAGAGGACAAGTATGAAGAGGAGATCAAACTGCTGGAGGAGAAGCTAAAGGAGGTAAGAACTCTCTTTTAGCTGCCCGTCTCCCCTCAAGCCATCCTTGTCCCTGCCAGAGGCTGCTTATGACAGGGAATTTGGAGCTAGGGATGGGAGGGAAGATTGACTTAGGTGCTGAGGCTTTCGGGAAGGGGTTAACTCTTTGCCATGTCACCCATGCCATCTTTATTACCAGGCTGAGACCCGAGCAGAGTTTGCTGAAAGGTCTGTGGCAAAGTTGGAGAAAACCATTGACGACCTGGAAGGTAAAGGATATTCCTCCACACCCCTGTCCCTATGGCCTCATCAGGTTGTATTTCCCACGCATAAACTAGGGTTGGACTTACCCAGGACTCAAGTTGTTGTGGCAAGCCACAGTGCATCAGCTCCAGTACTTCTCAGACCTGAGCATACACGAGAATCACAACACAGATTCCTGGGGGCTCAGGGTGTGGTTCACCTGTAGAGCACCTGCTTCACATTTATAAGGCCTTGAGTTAAAAAACAAAAAACAAAAAAAAAACTTAGAGCCAGGTGTGTGGTGCATGCCTGTAATCCCAGGCTGAGTTGGGAAGATAGCAAAAAGTTCAATAATTTAGTGAGTAATTTAGTGAGACCCTGTCTCAAAATTCAGTAATTTAGTGAGACCCTGTCTCAAAATAAAAAATAAAATAAAAAGGACCAGGGATGTGGCTCAGTAAGTAGGTCCTGGATTCAATCCTCAGTACCAAAAATAAACAAATAATGAAATCCATAGATTCCTGGGCTCTGCCCCAAAGTGATTAATTGCTGACTTGGGGCTGGTGAATTTGTTATTTCTAACAAGCTCTCTGGTAATAATGATAATGATGTTGCTGGTCTTCAGAACATACTTTGTGTAGTCGCACAACACAATGGAACTCTATCACAGAGGCTTCTTCTTCTTTTTTCTTTTTTTTTTTAAAGAGAGAGGGACAGCGAAAGGGAGAGAGAGAATCAATTTTATTTAGTTTTTCATGTTGCTTTCGTTGCCCAGACACTTCATTGTGTATGTGGTCCTGGGGTTCGAACCTGCGTTCCTGCGCATGCCAGACAAGCACTGAAACTGCAGAGCCACTGCTCCAGCCTTCACAGGGGCTTTTTCTTTTTTTCTTTTTTTTTTTTTTTAATTTTTTTTGAAGAGAGGGATAGTGAGAGAGAGTTAAGAGTGAATCAATTTTATTTAATTTTCATGTATCTTTTGCTGCTCAGACACTCCACTGTGTACGTGGTGCTGGGGTTTGAACTTGTGTCCTCACGCATGCCAGGCAAGCGCTGTAACCACTTAGCCACTGCTCCAGCCTTCACAGAGGCTTCTTGATTGAATAGAGAGCAATTTGATTTAATGTCTGGCTTAGCCTGACAACATTAATGGAAGATACTACTTTAAGCAATATTTGGTGAAAAAAATACCCAGATATTTGCTAATCTGTGGTTATTTATGTTATCAACAATGCTGCTGTATCTAAGGTCACCTTTCCTTTTTATTCTGATAACACTTTAACTTTCATAATTCTCACATTGCTTGCTTCTGGCCTTCTCAAGCAGGTGCTGATTTTATCTCCAACTTTAGGACTTTAGCCTTCTTTGTTTCAAGTGCACTCTCTCTCTCACTTCAGCAAGCATGTCTGCCTGTCCAAAGCACTGTGACCACAGCTTCCTGGGAGAGGTTCTTCCAGGGGAAGAACCAAGTTGGGGCAAAGAGAGAGAGACAGGGGTAGAGAAAGGGGAGGAGGGAGCCCTGACAGCCATCCAGTCTGGTCTCTGGTCTCTGGTCTCTTTCTCTCACTCTCTGATTCATTTTCTCTCCATCATCCTCTCTCCTTCCTTTCTTCTTTTCCTCCATTTCCTCTTCCCACACTGTCACCTGGCCCCTCTACCCTGGACATCCCAGATGAAGTCTATGCACAGAAGATGAAGTACAAGGCCATCAGTGAGGAGCTGGACAACGCGCTCAACGACATCACCTCCCTCTGAGCCCACATCAGCGTGACCACCTCTGCCCACTTCTCTCCCCTCTTTCTATTTTCTCTATGGGGAGGGGCAGACAGAAGCAGCAAAATTTGGCATCATTGCAAAGCCAGACTAGGAGCAGCCTAGGGAGAGTCCCCGCCACCCCCACCACCCACTCTGGCACTGGCTTCATCCTCTATCTCTGCACTACGCCCTCCACCTGCTGCCCCCTCCACCCTCTCTGCTGCCTAATAAACTCTGAACTTGGTCTCCTTGCTGTTTTCCTGCCCTCCAGAGAGCACTTCTTCACCGCCACAGATCACTCGTTCACCCCTGAGACTTGGCTCTTTCCAACACACTCGTCTTGTGACCCTCACCCCCTGCACTGAATTCTATAAAATACTGTGTCCCTTAGCGAGCCCCCTCCGAACAGTACTCCCAGTCTGTCTCTCTCTGACTGTCATTGCATGTGGGCATGTGCGATTCCATCAAGCACCATGGCCCCCACTGGTGCCTGTCACTGACCTCAGAGCACTTAGCTGGGGTTCTGGGATCTAACAGAATAACTGGAAAGGAAATGGGGATGGTTAGCTACCGGGGAGGGGCACAAAGGTCATGAAATACATGGAATGAAGTTGGAAAAGTATCGGATATCAGCCACAGGGCCTTTCACTGCAGCTGCAGGTCTGTTTTCTACCTCAATTCTGTCTGGTTTTTCCCTTTCCTGGCTCAGCCGTTGTCTTTCCTTCTGTTTCTAACTTTTCCTAAACCTTGGCAAATTATTTCATGACACCTTTATGATACCATTTCCTACCTGCATGACCCCATGGGCCTTAAGTAATGCATCTATATCTGTCCTGCTTAATCCCAGTTGCCCCTGCCAGAGGACCTCTAGGTCCCTGAAGGTTTTTGTCTTCCTGCATCTCCTAGTTCACCCCATGTCTGTGTCACCTCCCCCGTCCATGGCTCCCCGTGTGTCCCCTGTGTTCCTTCTTCCTGTCTCCCTTCCCCCTCCTCACCTGCTTCCTCCCCTCACAGAGACCTTGGCCAGCGCCAAGGAGGAGAACGTGGAGATTCACCAGACCCTGGACCAAACCCTGCTGGAACTCAACAACCTGTGAGGGCCTGCCCTGCTGCCAGCCAGGGTATAGTTGTCGCCTCAACCCAATAAAACTGATTTTCCAGCATCCCAGGGCCCGTTAAGCTTTTCTTTGGCTGTGAATGGAGTCAGAAGGGCTCCTGAATGAGCAGTGTCTGAGTCGTTGCTCTGTGGTGGGACCTCCTTTTCAGTGGGATCCATGGGATAGGGGTGCTTGCTGGGCTCACCAAGGAGAGGTTTGAACAGGCTTGCGAAGCAGAAGAGCCCAACAGGGCTGGGGGAATATCCTGGCCTTTACTCTCTGCAGGACAAAGGAGCTGTCAGCCATAGCACTGCCCTAATTTGACAGGCCACTGGGCTAGGCAATACATTCTGAAGGCACAACTTCAAGAAAAGACAGACTTTCCTCCAATAGGGTGAATGCCTAAAAGCCTCAATGTGATTTTAAGCCTAGTGGCTGTAGCATTCCGTACCTCCCAACACATACACACACACACACACACCAGCGATTTCAGTCATCCCCCTTCTATATCACATTTGTGGACAGGATAATGCCCTTCCCCCAAAGGCATCCACTTTCCATTCCTGTGAAATGTTCGCTTTCATAGGAAAACCAACTCTTTGCAAAGGATTTTTTTTTTTTTTGTGCAAAGGATTTGAGATGAGATTATTCTATGTTATCTGGGCAGGCCTGGTGTAATCACAAGGGTCCTTCCAAGAGGGAGACAAGAAGGTCAAAAGGCTGTAGGAGATATGACAATGGAAACCAAGAGGTTGGAGTGGTGAGGAGGGGGACCATAGGCCAAGGAAAGTGCGGGCTTCTAGAATCTGAAAAAGGCCAGGAAACATTCTACCCTGCGAATGTCCAGAAGGAACTAGCCTCTTTGATCTTTTAGCACAAAAAATTCATTATGGACTTCCACAAGCTCCAGGATTGTAAGAAAAGAAATCTGCATTACCACCAAGATTGTAAAATAGTGGTTGAGCAGCAGTATGTCATTCTTCTGATTTGAGGGAAAAAGGTGACTTACACATTTTATTAAGAATATTTATTTTTTTAAAAAAACCCTGAAAGTTGAGTCCAATCTTGCTCTCTTACTACAAAATCCCATTGTTGTTGTGTAAGGGGAAGGAAGAAAGAAGCAGCAAATTCTCTGGAAGTTAAAAAGGAAACTGTCTAGTGGGCAAGATAGGAGAGTTTCCTGCTCCCCTCAGAATCCTGTATGTAGCTGGCTTCTCTGCACATTCTCCAAGTTCAGGACCTCTAGGCTCCAGTTTCTGCCATCTCTGCTGGGCTGTAGATAACACCCTCTTTGGTTTCAGTTCTGTGTCTACACAACAAGGAACTTGAATCAGAAAACTAGTCCTGGATGAGTTTACTTGAATGTAATTTGCATAAAATTCTGGACTCCATAAAAGTGGTGGGAGGGGTGCGGAGGGAGAGGGTCAGTACAATACCTGTGCTGCTTCCCCATCTGTATAAGGAAGGCGATGCTGGTGACAGCAAAGAGGAGGCCAAAAACCAAGGCCAAGATGTCACCTGAGAGGGAAAGGGAAAGGTCTACCTCAGGAGGGGTACCTTGGGGTTCACAGGGCTCCTTCAAGCATGCTTCAACAGATGTCCCACCCTGCCCTGATTTCTGAGTTCTCAGGCAGTCCATAGGGTTTCAGTCCTGAAAGAGGCCAGCCCAGGAACGGGCGAATGCACTGGAAGCTTTTCTTCCTAACAGCAAGGGAGGGGATGCTAGAACGTTTCTGGAGCTTCATTCTCATCAACTAAGTCGTACAGACAGTGGGGAATATTCCACCATGTTCTGGCTCTATTGTATTAGGGACAGGGGTCTGTTCAGCAAAAGAGAACAGGGAACAGGGGCAGCCCTGCCCAGACCCTGGGGCTGAATGATGCTAAGGGGTACTTCCCAGCATGGACAGCAAGAAGGACAGACTCACCAGCAGCAAGGCAGGAATTCATGTGGACTGAGGAGAAAAAGGAGACATTAGAGGCAGGGACTGGCCACCAGTGACAGACTGGTACAAATAAAGGCATGGGAGGAGGGACCTGTGGTTGGGGTGACACAGCAATATGGGACACCAAATAAAGCTGCACCTGGCTCAGGGTGGCTGTCCACTCCAACAGGGAAGGAGGCCTCAATCATTCGTCCATTCAAAGGCTGTGTGGCTCGGAAATTCAGCTGTAGTCTAGAGTCATGAGATCCCCACAGGGAGCTGGAGAGGGTGTGGAGCTGGGAAGGTCAATACACAGTACAGGTGGACCCAAGGCATAAAAGGAAACAAAAGGGTGGGGATGCTGCTCAGTGGTAGAGCACTTGCCTCACATATATGTGGCCCTGGATTTAATCCCCATCACCACAAGAAACAAAAGGGTCCCAGGCTGACTCACAGCCACCAGCACCTTGGGGTTCCACCCTCCATCTCCCCATCTCCCACATGAGCCCTTGAGCTCTCATCTCATCCTACATCCCCTTTCCTCCATACCTGCTATGTCCACACCATGCCTAAGTCTTACCTGCTTAGCACTCAGCCTCACAGTCTGATTGAACACAGTCCAGATGACCCCCTGGGCACAGGGCGGGGTGGTCAGAGATCCCTCATATCGGAAGTAGAGGCTGAGGTCTGAGGGCAGCAGAGCAGATACATCCAGTCCTGGGACCCAGATCTCTGAGCCTGTAAAGAGGATGTGTTGATGTCTCACCTAGATTGCTTCCCCTTGAAGCTCTGAGGTAGAGAGATACAATTTCACCTCCCAGAAGCCAACTTAACTCCCTGAGAGTACTTCTTCACTACGTGTGGTCCCCTCCCATAACTCCACATAAGACAACTCAAAAGGAAGTAAAAGGTTTTGAGCAACTGGAAGAGGCCTCACAGAATGGGAAAGGAGCTCTGAGCCTTCGTGCTTACTTTGTAATAACATGCTGGACCACTAGTTTCGGCCCAGAGTGAATTAAAAAGGAAAAAAGGGGCTGGGGAAATAGTTCAGCGGTAGAGCACTTTTCTAGCATGGACCTTTGCCTTCCAAGGACTTGGTTTCAAACTCCAGTATGGAGGGGAAAAAGGGAAAAAATGGGCCGAATAACTTGCAAATAAATTTAATATTCATAACTACCAAAAACAAATACAAAACTCCAAAAGCGGGGGGCTGGAGCGGTGGCTCAGCAGTTTCGGCGCATGCCTGGCAAGCACGAGGACCCGGGTTCAAACCCCAGCACCATGTACACAACTGAATGTTGGAGCAACTAAGGCCATGTGAAAAACTAAATAAAGTTGTTTCTCTCTTTCAAAAAAAAAAAAAAAAAAAAAAAAAAAAA
>PVKS010003391.1:80364-104602 GCA_004027875.1 Aplodontia rufa | reverse complement strand
GAGAGATAGGCACACTAACACACTGTTGGTGGAGCTGCAGACTGGTACAGCCCCTCTGGAAAGCAGTGTAGAGAATCCTCAAAAAACTAGGGATGAGCCCACCATATGACCCTGCTATTCCACTCCTGGGTATTTTTGCAGGGGATTTAGAATCAGCTCATTATAGTGACACAGCAATATCTATGTTCATAGCAGCTCAATTTACTATTGCTAGACTATGGAAACTACCCAAATGTCCCTCACTGGATGAATGGATCCAAAAATTGTGGTTCATTTATACCATGGAATTCTACACAGCAATTAGAAACAATGATATTTCAGCCTTTGAAGGTAAATGGACGGCTATGGAAGAAATCATGCTTATAAAATCAGCTTAACCCAGAGAACCAAGGGTGGAATGTCTCCACTCATCTGTGGAGGCTGGATCTAGACCCTGGCCAGTGAGAAAGTTGGATTATTATCATGTGTTAAATCCAGATAAGTGTAATATTATACAACATAATACTTTTTTAGAGATATTGTGGGAAGGGGAAGGGAGGGATAAGTGTGGGTAATTGGGGGGGGCACTCTTGGGGTAAGTCTAATATCCAGAATCTACACACATTTTATATTATTTTGTTAAAAACTTGTATGGTTGTTCAATAATAAATTTCTCAATAAAAAAAATATTGCTTAAAAAAAAAGTCCAGGGCCACGCAGCATCTGCACAGCAAGCATGACTTCAGCAGGGCCTGTCTGGCTTCAGACTTGGGCTCTCCACCACTATGTTCCCCTTCATAATGTTTTTTAACCAAGTTCAAGAAAAAAATATGGTCATTTTAAACTCCTTTAAGATATTTTTAAACTACTTACCCAACTTCCTACCCAAAGAACCAAACCCCACATTGGACAGTGAGATGCCCAGTCAATTTCTAACTCTCTCGCCTTTCATCTGCATCTTTTCTTGCCCAACACCTGAATCCTCTGTCAGCAGCTCAGCACTGGCCTTGTTGCTGCCTCATGTTGCAAGTCTCAAAATTACGGCCGATGTCACACCCATTTGTGTTCCCCCACTTCCACCCCGCCAGAGCATTTGACAGGGTTGGACAGCACCCTGTTCTTATGAGCAACAAGTCTGCAACCTATGAGTGCTTTTCTTTTCAGGCAATCTCCTGGCCCCATCCTAGTTGTCAGCCCATGGCTCCGGCCCTCTCATGTTTATTCATAAAGTTGCTCACTGAGCACCTCCTACTTGCCAGGCACTGTCTCAAGGAAGGCAGCGGTGAGGAAACTAGACAGCTCCTGCCCTCACGAGGGTAACAGGCTGGTGGGGCAACCACTTGTTGAGCCAAGGGAAGAAGCTTTGTTCTGTGGGTTTCTATCACACAGGGACCGGGCCTCATCTGGGAGCTGAGCAAAAGTGTCCCTGAAGAAATGGTGAGCAAGCTGCCATGCAGAGGGAGGCAGAGCAAGCTAGCTCCCTGGGCAGAGGATGCAGGAAGACAGAGGCCTTGTAGCAAGAACTATGGCAAGTTTAGGGAGCAAAGAAGGCAAGCAGAGGCTTCATGTAAGACGAGGTGGGCCGTTGAGAAGGGCCGTGAGCCCTCTTTAAGAACGCTGACCCTTAGCCTAAGAGGGATCAGAGCCCACCACCAGAGGGAGGGGCGAGAAGAGAGAGACGACAGGTTTATCTTTGAGGGGATGGCTGTGCCTACACAGCAGGATATAGATGGGACAGGCAGGTGGACAGAGGAGACCTATAGCTATTATTGTACCATCTGCACTCAAATGGTGAACAAATTTTACACTGAAGGAGCCTGTCTAATGTGGAAGAGAGTATTTCCCCAGTCCAGTCACAGTATTTTATGAATGAGAAAAGTGGCTAGAGAGAAGTAACTTACCCAAGACCACCGGGACACTTAATTACTCTCAACACTCAGATCCGGGTCGTTTGACTTAAAACCTTGAACTTGTCACCATTGTCTCAGTTACCTGTGTTTGCATGAAGACTGAACTCTCTCAAAGGGTTGTGCTGTATTAGGATTGCATTTCCAGTGTTTGATGGAAATGGGGCGTCCATGTGGGTTGGGTGGGTGAATCGAGAGATGGATGGAAGATGGATTTGAAAAGAGGCTCTTTCCTCTACAATCCACAAACTTCCATAGAAACAGTTGAAAGAGAAATCATTTTTCCTTTAGTGAGAACCATACTTCATGACCTTCCTTCCTAAAATGCATGTCCTCTAGTCCTGGCAACCATTCTTGGTCCACGACATCAGTGTGGCTCCAGAGGACACTTTTCCTTACCCAAGTCAGTGCCCTGGCAGCGTAGTCACTGAAAGAAGCTGATAACCCCAGCGCAGTTGTTTGGGATGGCAAGCAGCCCTGGATCAGCTAGGTCACGCACTGTCTCCTTATTCTTCCTGGAAAGGAGCCTAGTTTGCTAACTGTCCAAATTGAATTTTAAAAAACTTTAATTAGGTCACCATAAAGATTTCTTTTTAATGGCAGAAAGCCCAGTTTGCTAAGTGTTTCCTTGGGAGCTCAACCTTGGCCACCCCACTACCCATGCTCAGCCCACACCCGATTAAGGGAGGACTCTGCATGGAATGCTGATGAAATCCCTCCAGCGACAGGCTTGGGGTGTTGGGAACATGGCTCAGGGATGACAGCCAAAATACACCCTTGATAAACATCCATTCATCTCCTCCTCACAACTGTATTGGCAGATGAGGCCTCGTCCTGATCTCATATACAAGGAGAGTGAGAATATAAAAGTCTAAACCCTTGCTGCCCCATTATTTAGACTCAGATCCTCTAGGGACACACCCAGTTTTCTTTCAATGCTAATGATATTCTACACAGAATGATTTCCTAATTGTAGTTATTTGGAAGGCCATCATTGCAACTAATGAACAAAGGAAACTTGTTTGTCACCAGTCAGCATCTATTGATCACCTACTATATGCGGGGTACGTTACCAAAAGTTTCGTTCAGGCCAACTGGACATTCTTTTTGACCTTACAGCGTTAAACTAGAGACCTCTCTCAAGTCCCTGTCAGCCACTTTCTCCTCCATGTGACCTGGAGAAGGACACTTAACTTCTCCAAGCTTCATGCCCTCTGCAGAATGGTCATGGTCATTTGCATACAATAAATTCCCAATAGTGTAAAAATGGCACTCTCAGCACTGGGTCATTCGAGAAGTTTGTGTTACAAAAGGATCACTCACTAAGGCCCCTAGGGTAACGTACTAACCCAGAGATGGTAACAGCCTAGTTATACTAGCTGAAGGTCAAACGACAAAGGAAAGGAGAAATTACAGAATCTGAAGGATAGAGATTCTTGCAGAGTTTTTATCCGTGAGAGAGGCAGTGACACAGTCACCTCAAGACAACTTCATGTGGAAAGATGCAGGGGCATGAGGACCCTGATATCCCAAGCCTCCTCCCTACCATGTCCTCCCAGGGCAGCCATTGTCAGCACCTCCACAGACTGGTCAGTCAGTGCGGTACACACAGTGCTCGCTGGACGGGTGCTGGAGTCGTTCAAGTGCACAGAGTCAGTGTCCCCAGCCAGAGTGGCAAAGGGTAGCAGGGGTGTATGGGATGCTAGGGGAAGCCACTGGCACACAGCACCTGCTCCGTGTCAAGCTGAAAGGGAGGGTGTTCTGTAAAACAGAGAATGTCAGACCAGGGTACACAGTTGTCTACCAGCGGGGAGAGGGGGGGGGGGAGTAGCCATCATAAGCTAAATAGCATGCCTCCAAAAAGGTGATGAGAGTGATCTACAAAAAGGGGCCAAGAATGCCCTGCTTTTCTCCTCTTCAAACAAAATGAGGAGCAGGCTTTCAAGGGAGTCTCATCTGAAGGGGTCTGAATCCAAGTACTCTGGATCTCCCACCTACAGGCTGAGTTGACACTGCAGCCCTCTTAACTCTCTCTGCCTCTGTTGCCTTATGTGAAATGCAAGGACCAGAAGTCTACCGCACAGCACACTGTGAGGTATTAAAGGGATAGAAAGCTAAACTCACAATGCTTGGCACACAGTAGGTGCTCAAGATATATATTGTGGAGCGAACAAATGAATGATTGCTACCATCCCTTCTGACCTGTGGATGGTAGGAGTCTGGTTTTGTGTTCCAGGCAAACCACCAAGACAAAGGTGAGCCCCATGGCAGGGTGGGTGGCCAGAGGTGGGCAGAGTGACTACAAGGTCCAAAGAAGAAGGTATGGTGGAGACTCAGGTCATATAAACTTCTGTAGGCTGTGGCAGGCACATGAAAAGAATTCGAATGCAAGCTAGACACTCCAATACAATATCTAATTTGTCAGAATAGGATTCTTCTGGCAATGCCCTAGAAATGACGGTGAAATTGCTTTCTTGGCCAGTTCCCAAATACAGGTAAATAGCTGAGAATTAGCTATTATGAGACTATTATTTTGGGACATAATAATATGTAAAGGATGAAGGACTTAAGGGAAGGAAAATGACATTCGTTGAGTAACTTGAGATCCAACCAGTCCATACAACAAAATTTTCAGCCTTCACAGAGCTTGTTTAGTAAAAGTAAAGAAGTAAGAAACAAGAAAAGTTATTTAAAAATAAATTATATGTAGTGTTGCGGATTGAATTGTGTCCTCCTAAAAGATGTTGGAGTCCTAACGTCAACATCTGTGAATGTGACCTCATTTGGAAACAGGGTCTTTGCAGATGTTCTCAGTCAAGTTAAAATGAGCTCATACCGGATGAATTGTTTCTTTTATGAAGAAGGAAATTTGGGCACATACATACAGATATAAAGCCAAGGAGTGCCAGCAACTATCGGAAGTTAGGATCTGGACTAGTTCCTACCCCAGAAGCTCCAGAAGGAGCCAACCTTGCCAGAACCTTGATTTCAGAATCGATCTCCAGAACTCTGAGAGTCAGTTACTGATGCTTGAAGTCATCAAAGCAGCCTGGGAACCTAACACATGCCACATGTCAAGTGCTATAGAGAAAAGTAATAGAGAGCAGAGTGAGAAGGGAAGGAAGGAGGAGGTGAGCAGGAAGGGGAGGACTGAGTGGTCAGGACAGGCTCCATTATGAGCAGACTGAAAGCAGCAGAGGAGCGAGCCAAGCAGAGAGCAGCGAGGAACACGACAGGAGAACACGACAGGCAGAGGAAGGGTGCTGAGGAGGTCTGAGGGCTGGGACATGCTCAGGAAGCAGCTAGGAGGCCTGGGTGGCCAGAGCATGAGCAAGCAGAAGTGAGAGAAGAAGCCTGGGAGGTTGATGCGGCCAGCCCCTGGGGGTCTTATAGGCCCCCGTCCCTCTCTCACTCAGAGTGGGCTGGGGAGTTGAGGAGAGGTCTGAGCAGTGCGATGACATGATCTGAAATATGATTTAGAGTGCTCACTCCTGCTGCTGCCTTGAGGACAGAGAGAGCTAGGCAAGGACAGAGAGAGCTAGGCAAGGACAGAAGCAAGGAGGCCTGCTGAGGGTGCCACCGCAACAAACCAGCTAAGAGCATTTCCTCCACAGGGACATGCCCCACTCCTCCAAGGACATCCTCTGAGTAGGACAAGAGCTAAATCTTCCCACAGCATCACAAAGCCCACAGGCCACCCAAAGGCCAGTCCCTCTGACCACAGCCTAGATACAAACTGAGACCGTGGGAAGAAGGAAGGAAAGCACCCGGCACGCCTTCCTGGGCCTCATGGCCCTCAACTCTGATGAGGGACACTGCAGGAATTCAGCGAGGGAACATCTGTGGAAGCACTATTGAAAAAGCATAAAGCACTAGATAAATGCGTGATTATCACTGATACTAATAACAATCACCCGCTCTTCACCCCACAACTGTTCCCCTATAAATACTACCAAACCACCAGCTCGGGAAGAGATTGATCCTCATGTGGGGAGGAAATGGGTGAACACATCTGCTGGGGAGAATTTTTCATTTAATAGATTTTATTGTAACAAGATTAGCAATGCCCTCTTACCACGAACCATCTGTTGGGTCGTGCAAGTAACCTCATCATGCAGAACTGGACCTCCAAAAGGAACAGGAGCCAGCCAAACATGCAATCAATTAAGTCATCTGATTCTTCTATAATGCTTTTTTTGTTTGTTTTTAATGATGGCTGGTTCTGCTTTTATGTGCTCAGGAGAGAAGCCATGACCAATGCTAAGCAAAGATTGGGTGTGGGGGACCAGAGGACACCTGCTGGCAGACAGGCCTCTGCATAAACCGGTGGGCTTCCGGACTGTGTGAATCCAGTTGAAAGAAGAGATTGGTTCAAAAGAGGCTGAAAGGGCAGGGGGAGGGGGCGGCGCTGGAACAATAGCTCAGCAGTACAAGCGCTCACCTGGCATGCATGAGGATTCCAGTTTGAGTCCCAGCACCACGTACACAACAAAGTGTCAGAGCAATGAAAGTCACATTAAAAACTAAATAAAATTGATTCTCTCTTTCTCTTTCTCTCTCTCTTAAAAAAAAAAAAGCTGAAAAAAATGGATGTCCCTCAAGAAACAATATTATTCAGCCCTAAAAATAAGGGAATCCTGCCACTTGTGACAACCTGGATGAATTTGTAGGACGTTATGCTAAGTAAAAATCAGGCAGGTACTTAAAGACAAATATTGTACCATCTCACTTATTTTATATGTGGAATATAAAATAATCAAATTCATACAGACAGAGAGTAGATGGCTGCTATCATGGAATGAGGGGAAAGGAAATGAGATGTTGGTTAAAATGAACTAAGTTTCATTGACACAGACGTTCAGGGGATTCTATGTACCGCAATTTGATTATAAAAACAATACCGTGTTGTATTTTTGAAACTTGCTGTGAGGGTAGATCCTCAGCATACTGAAAGAAAGAAGCAGAGAGGGAGGGAGAAAAAAAGGAGCGGGGAAGAAAGAGAAAAAAGAAAATTTTGACCGTGTGAAGAGAACACCTTAATTAACTAGCTGGACTGTGACCATTTCACAATGTATAGAAATATTAAAACATCAGGTTGTACACCTTACATAATACAGTGGCTATCTGTTAAGTATGCCTGAATAAAGCTGAAAGGGAAAAATGGAGGTCAGGATGGGGTCTCTTTGTCAGGCACTGGAAACTGAAGGGGACCTTGGAAGGCTTGGAGCACGAGCCATTGCACTTTAGCATGGAGATGAGTCATGGAGGTGCAGGGCCTCAGAGGGGAACCGTTTCTGAGTGTCTGGGGAGATCACTAGACAGTAGTCAGAATTGAGGGTGGGGACAGCAGCAGCATCTGTCGTGCCTGGCAGGGAGGCCAAGAAGCATAATCCAGCAAAAGACAGCACTGGAGAGGTGGAGCTGGGGGCGCCTCCACAAGACGTCTAAGATCTGATGCCACTGAAAGTCCCAGCAGGAGAACAGAAGCAGATTGGTCATGTGAGCCCCCAAGGGAAATCACTCAGTGCCTGGCATACTAGAGGCATCCAATAATTGTAGATATCACTGTGGTAACCTGACTGGGGAAGACACAATAGTGGTGAAGAAAAGGAATATGGGCTGGAGCAGCGGCTCAGCGGTTATAGCAGGCACTTGCCTGGCATGTGTGAGGATGCGAGTTCAAATCCCAGCACCATGTACACAACGAAGTGTTAGAGCAACAAAAGCCACATGAAAAACTAAATAAAAGTTGATTTTATCTCTCTCTCTCTCTCCCTCTCCCTCTCTCTCTTAAAAAAAAAAAGTAGAAGGGGGGTTACATCCTGCAGTTGTGCAGGGGTGGCCAGTAATGAAATTGGACCATTTAAATTATTCATAACCCCAGGATGAAGTAGTCTGGGGGTGTCCAGGTTGCCACAATGATATCTACAATTATTGGATGCCTATAGTATGCCAGGCACTGCACTGAGTGATTTCACTCGTGCATGAATTCACTCATTCATTAATAGCTACTTATGGGTCACCTTCTATGTGCCGGGCTCTGCTCTGGTTGCCAGGAGTACATCGATGTGTGAGACCAAAGATCTTGGTCCTCATGTGGCTTACATTCTAGCAGCAGGAAATAGGTAATAAATAATAAAGGCAATATCTGGCATGCAAGGACATGGTCTTGGAAAAAAGAACAAGTAAAGTAATGGGTCTCAGGGGTCACAGGAGTCAGGTAGAGAATTAACTAGGGGAATCAGAAGACTCCTAATGAAGAAGAGGGCATGGGAGCCCAAACTCAAAAGGCTGAGTCACTGGGCATTGGACGGGAGAGTGTTTAGAAAATTATAAAGAAAGAGCTGGTATGGAGAGCCCTAGACAGGCACTTGTTTGGTGAATTTGAGAAGTGGCAAGAAACCCACACAGCCAGAAAGGAGTGTGAAGGGGAAAGGTATTATAGGATATAAGCTCAGAGGAGATCAGGCAGGGCTTCATAGATATTTAATCTTCCCAATGAGACTGAAACACTTACTAATGTCCTAACTGTACAGAGGTGCAGAGCGTTAAACAATCTGCCCGCATGGATCAGCATGGAGGCAATGGTTCTGTCAAATTCCCACAAGATGCTTTCTCCATTATGTTGCATTGTTCCCCCTTAAGAGGCCCCTGTTAGATACCTGCCCATACATATAGATTAAATTCAAGATCGTGCCGTTCACTAAACTATTCCCCAGTAAAAACAATTAGAAGCAGACATACACACTTTCAGAGCAAGCTTTGAGAATGGCATTTCGTTTTATAAGCACTCCTGTGGTTTGGGGGTTTTTTCCTTGGTATATTGCTGATAGTGACTAAGGCCATAATGAAAGCAAGGGTGTCCAAGGTGCCAAGAACACACCATGGTGAAAGGACACACACATCCATGGTGTGGGGTCAACTGGATACGCACATGCAGAAGAATGAAACTGGGCCCTCGTCTCACATCTGCACTAAAGACATAAAGGTAATATGCAAAAGTATAAAACTACTAGAAGAAAACATAGGGGAAAACTCCATGACATTGATTTGAGAAATAACTTCTTAGATACGAATCTAAAAGCATAGGTAAGAATATTAAAAAAAAAAAAAGATAACAGATTACATCAAACTGAAGCCCCTCTGCAAACCCAAGGAAACAGCAGGGTAACAAGACAGCTTAGGGCGTGGGAGAAAATATTTGCTAGTCATACATCTGGAAAGGGGTTGATATCCAATATAAGGAACTCAAATAACTCAATAAGAAGAAAACAAACAGTCAAAAAATGGTCAAAGGATCTGAATAGACACTTCTCAAAAGAAAACATACAAACGGTCAACAGGTGAAAAACGCTCAGCACTACCAAGCATCAGACAAATGCCAATTAAAACCACGAGGAGCTGTCGACCGCATGCCTGTTGCAATGCCTATTTCCAAACAGGGGAGGATAGCAGATGCTGGCAAGGATGTGGAGCAAAGGGAAACCCAGTACACTGCTGGTAAGAGTACACATTAGCATAGTGATTATGGAGAACAGTGTGGCGCCCTCTCAAAAATTGAGACTAGAGCTACCAAACGATCCAGAAATCCAACTACTAGGTATATGTCCAGAGGAAATTCAGTTGGTATGTTAGAGAGATATCTGTATTCCCGCATTTGTTGCAGCATCATTTACCACAGCCTAGAAACGGAATCAACCTAAGTGTCCGTCAACCGAAGAATGGATTTAAAAAATGTGATATACATATGCACCGTGAAACTATTCAGTCTTTTATTTTTACTTATTTATTTTAATTAATTTATTTATTTATTTTGAGAGAGAGAGAGAATCAATTTTATTTATATTTTCATTTGGACTTTGTCTCTCCGACACTTAGTTCTGTATGTGGTGCTGGGGTTTGACCCCGGGTCCTTGCACATGCCAGGCAAGCGCTCCAACTCTTGAGCCACCGCTCCAGCCCTGAAACTATTCAGTCTTAAAATAAAAAAATCCTCGTTTGCAACTACATGGATGAACCCAGGGAACTAATATTATGTTACATGATACAAGCCAGGCACAGAAAGACAAATGCCAAATGATCTCATAAGTGGGGGGGAAAAAAAGAACATTGAACTCACAGAAGTAGACAGTAATATGGCAAGTCCCGGAGGCCGGGGGTGGGGGAGACTGAAGAGGTGTTTAGCAAAGTGTACAGAATTTCATTGAGACAGAAGCAATGTGTTTCAGGGATCTGTCGTCCAACATGGTAGTTACAGTTAATAACAATGCATTGTGTTCTTGAGAACTGCTGAGAGTAGACTTCAGGTGCTCTTACAATGAAAAAATGACACGCAGGTGAGTTTGCACATGTATTAATTAGCTCGACTTAGTCATTCCACAAAGTACACATCTTTCAAAATAACATGTGCATTACAAATAGAAATATATTTTATTTATCCATTTCGAATAATGTGGAAGAAAGAAAGAGAGGGACAGAAGGAGGAAGCAAAGAAAGAAAAATAAAAAGAATAGAAGAAAGGTAGAGAGGTTAAGAAAGGAGGTAGGACAGGTAGGCATATTCTCTGAGATCCACATGGCATACAGAAGGTGGGGACAGCTTAGAATGTGCAGAAAACATCAGCCATTATGCTGAAAATCAACACTGGCAGATCACATGAAATGAAAAGTCATCAAGCACAGAGCCAACATTCTCCTTCCCATGACATCACTTTCTCGTGTCCCCATAACTCCATCATTACTTAAAATTGCATATATCCTGAGATAAAAATGAGTGCACATGGATCACCCATTTCTTGCCTTTCTCATTTTTATGATGGCAAATATTCCATCATGTCTTCATCCATTCATTCAAAGATTATTGAGGACCCTCTGATGCCATAAAAGAGAATTGATAGTTTCTGATGCCATTTGGAATTGGACAGCCCTGGATTGGAATCCTGACTGCTCTGACAAACTCTGGGAGTCCCAGTTAGTTTGTCTTAGGGTTCTCATTTGTAAATGGGGACTTAAAAAAATTTCTGCTTTGTAAAGTGCCCAGCACAGTATTTTTATATTATGATTATAAATTCCCCATGTTCTAAAAACTGTAGTGAGTCTTGGGAGGGCTAACATACATGATCCAGGGCTCCTGTCCACCAGAGGCTCACTCTACGGAGCGTGACTTGATGGTATGTTTAAGACCATGGCCTCAGGTACCGTAATGCCCAGGTTTGAATCGTGGCTCTGCCAATGCCTAACTTTTCTATGCCTCAGTTATCTCCTTTACAAAATGGAGATAATAACAGCAATTGTTTCATAGAAGTATTGTGAGAATTACGAGTCAATATATATAAAAGTGTTAGGATAGTACCTGGCCCACCGTAAGGCCATTACATATTATGATTGTGCTGATAGAGGAGATGGACATGTGAATAATGAATTATAATACACAATGAAAAGAACTATCATACAGATGAGAATAAAGTGACAAAAGAAGAAAGGATAGGCTCTTCTAGGATGGTCAGGAAAGGCATCAGAGGGTGAGATCCTTGTACTAGGTCTGGAAGAAGGAAGAGTTCTACAGGTGGATGGGGGATGAAATTCAGGCAGAGAAAATGGTACCACCAAGTCATGAAAGCATGAGATAGTCCTTAATAATAATATGAAATAAGAATTATACCAAAGAATAATATACATTACAATTAATAGTATTTCCAAATTTGTGCATCATCTCATTTAATTGCTGAAGCAACCTAAGAAGTAGAGATGATTATTGTTTCCAATTTAAAGATAAGAACACTAAAGTTTAATGAGATTTTGTGATTCGGCTGGTCCATGGTGAAAATCATAATTCAGAATGGATTAGAGCAATGTAGGGGTCTGCAGGCTTTTGAGGTTTTATAAATCAACGTCAATATATGAGTTACCCACTACTACATAATAACCCAAACTTAATGGTTTAAACCAATAATCATTTATTATCTCGTCATTTCCATGGGTCAAGAATATGGAATGGCTTAGTTGGGCGCCTTTTACAAGAGGTAGCAGTGGGATTTCACCCGAGGCTGCAGTCATCCGAAGGCTCCACTGGGGTGGAACAGTGCACTTCCCAGTGCACTCGTGGATGGTGAGTTGGCTCTGGCTGATGGCTGGAGACCCCCATCCTCACCCCACACACTTCTCCACAGACTAATAGAGCATCCTCATCGTAGCTGACTCTGCCCACAGCAAGTGATCCAAAAGAGCAAAGGAGGAAGCTGCACTGTTTAATGACGTAGCTTGGAAGTTACGTGCTGTGACTTACTCAATGTCCTATTGGTTTCACAGTTTCAACTCTATTCAACACAAGAGGCAACTTTACGGGGGTAAAGGGATAAATATTAAGAGGTTAGGGTCACTGGGGATTAGCGACCACAGTCATAAAATTTTTAAAAATTTAGCAATATTGGGTGATCCCATTTGTATTTGGTCAAGGATGTTAAAATAAACCCCCACATATATTATCAACAGTATTTTATTAAAGCCAGGACAGTCAACACACACAAAAAAAAGAGCTAGAAAGAAATGATCTCAAGTGTAGGCAAGTTATTTAAATTTGATAGAATTACAAAGACCTCTTTGCTCTCATTTTGCCCTTGGATTGGCAAAAATTTTGCTCTGTGCAGGGTTTGGAAACTACTGGAACAGGCCATAGAGTTCAATTACCATGAATGATAATATCTTTAGCTGGCTTCTCTGAGTCTCACTTTCTTTGACAAAATGCATTCATCCATACAATATCAAGTTATTGTGCATATATTTTGTACCAAGCTATTCAGCTGTGAACAAAATAGATAGTAGCCTTGTTTCATGGGATTTAGATTCTAGTGAGGGCTAATACATAACAAATAAGCAAGAAAATACCTAATGGTGATAAATGATTGATATTGGATAGCTAAAAATTATCTAAGATAATATTTATGGTGTGATCTAAATGTCAAACTCAAGTGAGCCCTGTAAAGATCAAGAAATTGTGCAAAATTCCAAAAATGGGCACTAGCTTGATATATTTCAGGTCAGAAGAGCTGGGCCTTGTGGATAGGAGGAAAAGATAGAAAATGAAGTCAGAAAGGTAAGATGGACACTGTCATGAAGGGCTTCAGGAGTTCAGATAATGATGGGATGGAAACCATTAAGGGATTTTAAGCAGGGATGTGACGTGGCCTGGTTTTCATTAAGATCACTTTAGAGACCAGAGAGAGAAGGGAAGAGAGAGAAATCAAATCTAAGTAAAGACTTAGACTTGGCAGTGGTCCAGGTTAGACTTGATGGTGTTTTCAAGTTAGAGCTGAAGAATTATCTGGTGGACTAGACGGGTTGTGAGAAAAAAGACAAAACTAGACTCAATTTTAGATTTGGAGCTTGAACAACTAGAGGGATGGGGAAGACTGGAGGGGACCAGATGTGGAATGAGGATAATGGAATTTGTTTGATCGTATCAAGTTTGAGACACCAATATACACCCATATGGAGATATTAAGGAGGCAATGGGGAATAGACATCTAAGGCAGTGGTTACCCAGCAGAGTGACCTGCAGGGTTAAAACTGATGCCTGGGTACTACAAACCTCCTCCAATCCTGTCTTAATTGGTCTAGAGTGTGGGCCTTGGGATTCTGAAAAATATCCTCCAGGTCATTCTATTTTATAGAAAACCCACTGGTCTAGTTCCATGAAAAGTTAGTGAAGATTTGACTCTTGAGTGTCTTCAAGATGATACAAAGGAGGGACTGAGGTGTTCTGAAGAGACTATGAGCCTGGAGAAGAGGTAACCACCATCCAAGCCCTAGGGCACCTCCAAGTTCTGATCACCCCCAAACCCTGCAGCATACTAACATGTGCAGTCTGAGCAGAGGCACTGGCCAAGGCAGCTGGTGCTGTTCTTATTCCTCTTTGTGGAATCCTAGGTACCTGCAAGGCAAGAGTTAACCTGGCCATTCCCCTCCCTTTGGCTTTTCTGGGGCTCTTTTCCAAGTAGAGACCAGCCCCTCCAGCCCTCACTTTGTCCACTATTTGGCTGCAACTCATGGCCATTTCTATTCCCTGGTCAGCGTAATGCAAACTGATTCATTTAGCAGCTGTTCCTCCTCCTGATTGTTTGTTCCAAGACATATTATTCCACATTTGTCCACATTAAACTGCATTTTATCATCCATTATCCCAAGCCCTTCAATGATCTGGGCCCCTATGAATTTGATCGCAAGGCTCAGTGATTCATGGTGCCTGCAAAAACTGTCATTTGCAGATTTGAAATCTTTCTTGCAGGGCCATTACATGGGTCATTAGCATCAATAACACAGAGTGGCTGGCTGTACCTGGTGGCTTTGCAGAGGCAGAAAGAGACATGAGAGGCTGAACTCATGTTGGTTTGTTTTCTTTGCCCAGAGGACACAGTGATACCCTAGCATTCTCTCCTCACTCCAGTACTGAGGTTTCCCCTCCTGTCCTGACCATGGCACTGAGAAATTGTTTCAAATGATTTGCAGGCTACAGTTCTAAATCTTCATGTCATCCTCCTCATCATCTGAAAGCCCCCCATCTCAATTATTTAATAAATGACTCACACTAGAATGCTCTGGATATTTCTAATCAAGAAGGATGTGTTGTCCAACAGTCTCTGGCCTAATGTTAAAGGGACATTTCTGGAGATCAAACATACACTTGGCATTTTTAGCATGTGATGCCCCAACCATGTAAGTTGGTCTTTTTCAACCAAGGCAATGCCAGCCTTGTGGGTATATTTAGGTGGCCACAATGACTTGGGAAGGAGGCTCGCATTTAGTGCCTACAGGATACTAGGTGTCCTGCAATGCTGGGGACCAGCCTTCACCAGCAAGCAACCAACACCTCACTGATAAACAGTGGCTATGTATGGCTGCTCTATCACCACAAACTTGGTGGCTTAAAGCAACACACGTTTCTTATCTTTTAAACCAGGAGACCAGAAGTCCAAAATTGGGTTTTTCAGGGCTGTCATTAAGAAGCTGGTAGGGCTTCATTCCTTATGGAGGCTCTTGGGAGAAACCATCCTCAAGCCAACAATGGAAGGCTGAGACTTTCCCATGCCACATGACTCCAACCTCCACCTCACACGCCCGTCACCTCTGTCTCCTTCCTCCTTCCCTCACTCAGAAGGATCCTTGGGATTACATCAGTCTCTCTTAGATAATTCAGGATGATCTCTGCATCTCAAGATTCTTTCACTTCTGCAGTTTCTTTTTGGCAAACCCCTCCTCTTTGGGGAGCACTTTCTCTGCTTTCCATAGGGTAGGAAAAACTCAGGGTCTGAAGGTGCATTGACAGTCTCAGCCACTGGAGGGTGCCCTCTCACCACGTGGGCAGCTCTAGATTATCCTCCATGAATGGTGGCTTGGTTAATATTCACAGATCCATTTTCATCCAATGGAACATTTGCTGTCATGTATCTGAAGTTTCAGAACACATGTTCAAATGCCCTTGGAGGGTGGCCTGCCCTGGAGTTTCCTGCACTGAGTAGGAATCTTCAATAGGGAACACGTCTTCTACTTTAAAATAATCTGTCAATATATGTGCATTTCTTGTCCTCACATTGACCACACAATGGGAAGTGATCCAGAGGTGAGAAGGAAATTTCAGAGCTTTATGTTTTACATGCACAAAATGAAACTGGTTACATAGATAATGGGGCATCCACTTCATCAGCACTCAATAACGTTAGGACCTCTACGGCCACTTTACCATTTGCAAAACTCTCTCATGTTCATTTTCTCATTCGATCCACACAATGAATCTGGAGGTAGTTGGAGCTAGTACTTTTTTTAATCACCATTTTACAGATGGAAAAAACTGTGACCAGGAGAGTTATAGCAGCTCGCTCAAGGTCACAGAGAGCTGTAGAGACCTCACGTCCTTGGACTTCAGTCTCAGCTGTTTTGTCCTCGCCATCATGCTGACTCTCGAAGCTAAGGAGCTGATATGCAAAACAGAGACAAATTTTAAGCCCATGTCGTCTGAATATTAATTGGACCTGTCATTTCTCAGGAGGCAGCATGAAACCATGAAAAGGGTTTAGAATTAGGGGCCAGGAAAAGCCCAGTCTCCACATCTATAACTTGGAGATGATGAATTACAGCTTAATGAAGTGTTTTTCAAAGTAGCCTGAACATTAGAAACCCCTGAAGTGATGACTTAAAATGCTGATTTTCATGTTTTCCCAGAGAGTTGGGTTCAGTAGGCCCAAGGGAGGGGGCAAAGATGTCTGGAATCCTCAGTGCACCCCAGTGGGTTTTATGAACAGGCAAGTTTGGGAATTAACCATCCACAAGACTTTCATGTAAATTAAATGAGATGATGTATGTTTCAAACACCTGGCACTGCATCTGCCCCTCGTAAATGTCTCTTTTCCTCTCCCCACCTTTGTCAAGGGGCATTCTGTCTTTCCATTTCTTAAACTTGGGCTATTGGTACTAAGAAGACACATGAGTTCCTGTTTCTAATGCTTACACAAAGTTGCAGAACTTTCTCACGGAGAACATGGCCCTGGGAGGTGGGAGGATGTGGTAAAGCCTGTGGGTGGTGGCAGTAAATGATCGTTTAAGGGAAAACCCAATGATTCTATTGAATTCCCTTCAGTTTCCCATGTTGAGTAGCTATATTTCCCATCCCCTTTCACCTTTATCCAAGGAGCAGGACTTTCTAGACCAATGCATTTATTTTACTTATCTACTGATTTATAAAACCCACCTTCTGCCTTAAGTTCTGAGTGCATTGCACTCGTATAAACAGCACACCCCATATAATCAGTCTTGTCAACCAAGCAATGTCTCCTGAGATAAATCTGGCCTCCCCACAGCGGCTAGGAGGAACTTATATTTTCAGGCATGTTCAGCTTGTGCTGTGGTCTGGCTTTCAGAGTAAACACCAGCATAAATTCTAGCCTCACATCTCATCAACCTGGCTGTTCAACCATATTTTCCAGAGACCCCTTGGCACCCCTGGCTGGAGAACTTGAGGATGCTTGGCTGCTGGATAGCCAGGGTTCCAAGAACCTTTCCCCAATCAGGACACTGAGGGTAAAAAAAAGAAAAAGAAAAAAAAAAGAAGAAGAAGACTGTCTTGTCTCTATCTGTCCCAAGAACCTAGTGTAGTACTGGGCCTTGAGTAAAAACCTGGTGTGTAGTGGTATTTACAGGCCATAGAGCTTGGAGGTTTATGGTTTGGAGGTTTTTGATTCAAGAAAAGCAAAGCAATTCCATGTTTCTCCCTTCATCCAAAACAGCCACAACTTATTTTTTTATCTTACTTTAAATCAGTGCTTCTCCAACGAGGCTAATATTGCCTCCAGGAACAAGGTCTGGAGATAGTTTGAGTTGTCACGAATGGGGGCAGGGTGGTGATGCTGGCATCTAAGGAACAGATGCCAAGGGTGCTGTTGACATCCTGCATGTCAGAGAACACCCTACCACAAAGAATTATCCAGCCCAAAATGTCGGTCATGCCGAGGCTGAGAAACCCTGCCTCACACTAGCCAGTGCCGCATTTAGCTAAAATCGCTTCCCCCCTCACTTTCTGAACTGCTCTCTGACCATAGTACCATTTGCAGCAGAAATCAGTTTGTGCTCATTGAAGCAAAGAGAGAAGGAAGCACAATTCCTGGGCACCACGATGGGCCCTGGTATTTTGCAAAGCCTGTCACGCACAATAGTCCTTTACCAAATTCATTTTGCAAGTCAGAAAACGAAGGTTCCAAAAATTTCACTTGCCTGGGTTCCCCCAGTGAGGAAGAGATAAAGCTGAAGTCATAGCCAGCTCTTTCTGATTCCAAAGTCAGCAATCCAGCCACTGTGCAAAAATTAAGGCTGGGAGTGGCTGTGAGTACCTGAGAGTGAGTGGCCTTCACCCCCCACACACATCTTACCCCTTGTAGGCACTATAAATGCCCCCCAAAACACACATGTTCACTTTGAATTTGACGTTGCTGGTATTCTGCTTCTCCCAGAGTTTGGGGGCAGAAATGGAGTCTTCTTGTCTAACTGCCAAGCATCGAATCAGTACCTCTTTGCTGGTCTCCATTCATCGATACCCAGGGTGCATTTCCTTTGCTCAGGTCTCTGTATTCCTCGACCTCTGCTCATTCTGTCCCACAGGGGGCGCCCCAGCCTGGGTTTGTTAGTGAGGTGCCCTTGGCATTGTGGAGAGGCAAGAGGCCGCTCAACCTCCCCCAACACCTCTGCATCTCATCTCCCTCCTGCAGCATCTCTGGCCCCCATGCAGTAAATGCCAGAAGATACTCCCCAATTACCAAGAGGACCCACGCACCCTGACATGTGTCCAAACACTCCCTGGGGAACAGTGTCATCCCCAACTTTAGGAAACACTGTGTTTCACCAAGGGCATGCCTGGGCTGCATTATTTCTCACGAGATCCACCATACCCTTGCTCAGTTGGTTTCATCTCCCACATTTGGGAACAAGGCTTCTTTGCATCAGATGGAAGCTTTAAAGACGCTCCCACAGGCAGTGTGGATGAGGCCTGGTTCTTAAGGGCTTCAATGCTGAGATCTGCAGTCGCAGTACCTGTTTTCCCTACCGCAAGCACTTATGCCTGCTGGATTCCCTTCATCCCAAAAGCCTCGCATCAGAGCCCATCCACTGGCCAAAGCCAGGATGCCCTTCCTCCTTGAAGTTTCCCCTCGATCCCAACACCCCTAATAACTTAACACCAGGAATAGGCAAACTTTTGCCTGTAAAGGGCCAGCTAGTGAGTACTGTAGGCTTTGCTGACTTCAAACTACTTCCGGTCACCACTACTCAGCCCTGACTTTGTAATTGAAAAGCAGCTGCAGGCAAGTTGCTACCATACGGGAGTGGTTTCTGATAAAACATCCTTAATGCACTGAAGTTTGAATTTTATATAATATTCAGTTGTCATGCAATAACATCATTTTTTAAAGATAGAGGGATAGAGAGAATAAAAGAGAGAAGATCAGTTTTATTTATTTTTTCATCTGGCCTTTGTTTCTCTGACACTTAGTTGTGTACATGATGCTGGGGTTTGAACCCAGGTCCTCCCATATGCCAGGCAAGTGCTCCAACCACTTAGCTACCGCTCTAGCCCAATAATATCCTTCTTTTGTTCCATATTGGCTCCCCCGGACACACTAACCATTTAAAAATGTATCCTTAAATTGTGGGCCACAGAAAATCAGGGTGTGGCATGGAGTTTACCTCAGTTCTTTTAGAAATAAAGGCCCTGCCCCCAATGTAATGAATCAGAGTGTGCATTTTAAGATGGTCACGCCATCAGCTTGTGAGAGTCTGACAAGTCACTCTAGTTTGTTCTACGATTGTTTGAGTCCAATCTCTCCCCATCCCTAATGCCAATAACAATAAACTCTTAGAGACAGAGAACAACTATGTCCCATGTATTTTTGATCCCTTAAAGTATACAAAAAAAGAAAAAGTGATTCTTTGGGGAGAGAAATAATGAATGGGGGAAGGGAGAAGAAATGAATGAGTGAGTGAGTGAATGAATGGGCAAAGGGATAAATGAGCAAAGGAAAGAAGGAATTTGGAAAACTGATTTCACCCACACATAGCTCTGCAGCCACAGCAGCCCTTTCCCCTCCTCCCCTCACTCTATCATCCATCTCTCTCCTAAAAGCTTCATCTCCTATTTTCTGGCTAATCCTTTAGGGAGGGAGAGGGTTTGCTGTACCTGAGACTTTGCTTTGTTAATTAAGATAAAGAGAGAGACATGAACTTCAAGGAGATTCCGCATCCTCCCAGATTGTTTAATGGAGAACAACTGCCAATTTTATGCCCCTGGATCTGTCTCTCAAGAGGACTCGCTTACATCCTTTTCCTTCACGTTTTTCTCTTGACGGCCTTAAACTTTCGTGCAGCGCTGTCCCACTTGCTCACCGGTCTTAGAAGCGGCTCTGTCGTTAACAGCTTCCACAGGTCCTGATTCTTACCTGAAATCCCTCGCCCAGCAAGGCTGGGCTTACAGCTGCTTGCTGGAGGGCTGTTCCTCCTTCCCCTGAGCTTCTCACCTGGGCTGAGGAGTTTTCAGTTATAGCAAGAAGAAACAGATCAGTAATCCTTTTAAATGGTGGTGCCTTTCAAGAATACCTAAGTCAGCCATTCAGGCTCAACCTTTCATCCTTCATTGCTTAGGTATTTTTTTAAAGATTTTTTAAGTGTAATAACTTAAAATTAACCACTTTAAAGTGAACCATTCCATGACAGTTAATACATTCAGTGTCGTGTAACTACCACCTTTATCTGGCTCCAAAATACTTTCATGGCTCCCCAAGGAAACTCCATATCTATTCAACACTTATCCCTCGTGCCTCCCTTCATCCAGTCTGTCACCACCAATCTGCTTTCTGTCCCTGTGGGTTTACCTGTTCTGAGTGTTTTACATAACTAGAATCCCATGATACGTGACCCCTGAGTCAATCTGTCTTCTTTCACCCAGCCTAACATTCCCGAGCTTCACCCCCTTTGTAGCACTGGCAATTTATTCTTTCTTATAGCTGACCAGCATTCCATGGAATGCCTTTGCCACAGTCTGCCCATTCATTCATCCACTGACAGGTGTTTGGGTTGTTTCCACCTTTTGGCTCTTGCGAATGATGCTGGTGTGAACATGGGGATCCACATTCTTATTTTGAGTACCTGCTTTCAATTCTTTTGACTACAGACCTAGGAGTGGAATTGCTGGGCTAAATGGCCATTCTATGTTTAACTTTTTGAGTTCCTGCCAAATTGGTTTTGCATGTTTGTTAACCTAGCACTTACCCTATATCACTCACTGCGCTAAAGCGTTCTCATGATCGCACACTTAGATGATAAACATTCAGAGACAGGAAGACACCACAGGGAATAAAGTCATTCAAGAAGTCTTTGGGAATTTGTAACAGTTTTCTCATCCTCTCTCTCTCTACCAGATATTGAACTGAGGGGTGCTTAACCACTGAGCCACAGCCCCAAACCTTTTTATTTTTTGTTTTGAGATAGGGCCCCACTAAGTTGCTGATGCTGGCTTTGAACTTGCAATCCTCGTGCCTCAGCCTCCAGAACCACTGGATCACAGGCGTGTGCCACTGCACCAACTTTTTTTTCTCTTTTTTCCTCACATTCTCCATCCCACCTTAACTGTCCAACTGTTTTCTCTTATTTCTTTTATTAATTTTTAAAAGGAAACAAGAGGGGGAAAGCAAAGAAGGACCATAGAGTGTTCCCCTGCATATCATCAGCAACAATTAATAACTCAAATAACAACTGTTAATTGGGCAAATATTAATCTGCACAATCGATGTTATTTTGCAGGCAGGGTACTGAAGACTTGTGGAATTAATGAACATAATCAGGTTCAAGTGGCAGACCCAGGATCCGAACCCTGGTCTACTTGACAACAGAAGGCAGTCTTTCAATAAGCCACATATTGCCATTTCTCGACCAGCAGAAATTTGAAAGGCTTAAAACACACACCAAATATCACATGTCACAGTTGCTCTTGACTCTCGGGGAGCTTGTCCCTGGCAGTGGGCCTCATGGCCAGTCATCACAGCTGTAGGTTGGTATGAGCATAAGGAAGAGTCCAGCCTCAGGAATCACCCTGGATGGTCCTGCAATGACAAACCGAGAGCCCCGGACCTGGCATGGGACTGAGGTGACTCTCCACACATAACTGCTTGGAATGGTAGGACACTTCTCTGCAAGCTCGAGTGATCCTCAGAACCACCAGAAGGGCTTCTTAAAACAGAGTCCTAGCACAGCTCCAGAGGGGCTGACTCAGTAGGTTGGGTGGGGCCCCAGATCCTGAGTTTCTAATCAGCTCCTAAGCGATGCCCAAACTGACACTGTCACTCACAGTGGATGGTCAAGGTGTAGTAGGGAGGCTGGAGTGAGCAACCAAACTACTGAGGAGGATTCACAAAGACTTTCTGAACTACTTTCGTCCCTCTGGCCTCCTCCTGTGTCTAGAAGTTTGTCATCCAAGGGCACTGGTGAATATTTAGCTCAGTGCCCACCCCAGGAAAGTTCTCACTTTAAAAATACAGGAAAATAGTTGGGCAGTCCATCAAGAAGTTAAATATAGATTTACCATACAAAGCAGCAATTCGGCTCCTCCGCATGTTCCCAAATGAATTGAAAACAGGTCCTCAGACCAACACTTGTACATGCATGTTCACAGACTCCACTTCAAGTAGCTCTGGCCAGTCTTATTTGTGCTAACCCCCCTCCAATAACCAGCCACTGCTGACTTGTTAATACAAAGGGCCCTACCAATGATCACAACGCTGTGTCCCTGTGAGATCTGTGAGTGTGTCCATAGCAGTGTGTCCACATGTAGGTGTCAAGCTTGTGTCCCGGTGAGAGAAAATTTTGGAAACACTGGTCCAGAGGATTGGGAGCATTACAGTCTCAATATGAAGGAGTAATCTGAGGAAAGCCTTTGGGATAAAGGACACATTTCGTATACTCTTTCTGCTAATGGTTCCATGAATGTATTTATGCATAAAACTCATAGAAATGTCTATCAACAATAAGTTCTATGGTATTTAAATTTTTCAAAATAAAAAGAGAATCCCAATCCTATTCACATTGCTCATGCCACACAGAAATAATGGGAATGATACTCATTCCTCCTGCTAACCCCACAGCAGTTCAGGTGGTCTGTGCCTATAACGGGGAAGAAAGCCAGGTGTCCCCTTCCAGCAGCTGCCTACAAAAGCAGCGGTCACCTCTCTGCCTCTCTGGAGCAAAGCTCAGCCTCCCGGGAATGGTTCTCTGTTTATTTAAGGCAACTGGGGGCAAAGTCTGTGTGCTGAAGATGAAACGGGAGCCGTGTTAATTCCGTGTTAATGACAGCAGAGCAATTTTCTTACAGGAAATAACTAGATACCTTAATCATTTTAAGTAGATATTAGCAGCAGCCTCCAAAGGTGGGCTATGCTTATCACAATACGCGCACAAAGGAAATGCAGACGTGAATAACAGGACCTTAAACAGATTTCTGGCTTCTTCCTTCTGGGTGGTATTAAATAGTATTAATCTTTTTAACTGACTTCAATCCTGAGTCCACAGCCGTGTGATAAAAGGTTAAGTGAACTGCTGGAAATAGAGGTGGTCTTGCCAGATTTATTGTGCCAATTTACCAACAGCAGAAGTGTACGCCGCTGCGAGGAAGGCCATAGAGAAGAAAGAATGACAGGTAGATATATGGATTAATTAATAAAACGCAGATAATAGCATCTGCCCCACTCGAATACCTCTTCAGAAGCTGCTCTGTATACATCTCTAAGAAGAAAAAGGCTGCAACGCATTGTCTGCTGCTTCCTCCTCTCCTCCCCCGCCCCCTGCCAGATAATGATCAGAGTTGGGAAATGAATGAAAAACAGCCAACTCCTCCCAGACCACAGACACACAATAAAAACGAAAAAGTAACCTCTGAAGAAGGATAGAGTGCTTGTTGGAGGGTTTACAGGTTTAAGGGGTGTTGAGTCATTCCCCCCCCCCCCAGGTAAGAGGATTGTTTTTCTTCCCTGTGAAAAGTAATTGGCTATGTGAACACAATTGGCTGGATCAATTTGGAAAAAATCATCCATGTCAACAAAGTATATTTAAGTGATGATGATGTTCTGCGAAGGTCCTGGGGAAATGACTTCTGTAAGCCACAGTAGCACCCTCAGGCAGCTCCTATGCTACTGGGAAGATGTTCCTACAGTCAATCATCAGATTATGGAGCAGTAAAACCCTTGATAGAGGATCATGTTACAGATATGCTGATGGCACAGAGGCATCTCCACTTAGAAGGTGAAACTTGAGCAGGGTTTTGAAGGATGAACCCAGAGGTGAAGGACATTTCGAAGGATGGGGAAGGCATGTTCAGAGACAGATGTGCAAACAGACAGCTCTTCCCAGGAAGCTGGAGTGGCTTGGCACGGTTGCTGTGTGTGGTTGGACAGTGAAAGATGAGGCTGGAGGTTGTAAAGGGTCTTTCAGGACATGGAAAGGAGCCTGGACATGTCCAAGATGCCACAGAGGGTTTCCTACTTGTCTAAGCAGGAGAGTGAAATGTCTAGATGGAAAGCCATCGCGATGTTTGTCGTGGGGAAACCAGCTTGGGAGACATGAGGTCAGAAGCAAAGAGGTCAGATAGGAAGATGTGCAATAATAATCCAGGTGAAATAAGACTAGCTGAGGCCCTGAACCAAAGCAGTAAGCACTGGGAATAAATAGGAACCGTTGCAAGAACTGTTAAAACATTACTAAATCCACAAGACCTAGTGGCTAATGAAATCCCACGAAGAAAGAAGGCAGGAGTCTTCCTAGCACTCAAGTATA